>JACXGJ010002625.1:0-63154 GCA_016801105.1 Esox niger | reverse complement strand
GCAAACATTTCCTGTTCTCATTACGAATTAGGGTTCAGTTGGAGTTCCTTGTAACACATTGTAGACAATTTAGTAGTACAGATAGGAAACCAAATCAAGACCCAAATCTATCTAGTAAGCAGATTTTTACTGTGGTGGAGACAGAGCCACAAAGAGAACGGTGAACCTGCAGAAATGTCAGTACTACATGAATTTCAAAGAAACTCTTGTTTGGTAGTTTCACTGTAAATTGCTGTATGTAAAAGCCTTTTCAACTATTTGCTTTGGCCCTAATTTATTACTATAAACCAAAGTTATTAAACTAAGCTTGATAGTTGCTTCGTTCCCCTGTTAAGGTTTGCACCTACACTACTAGGGTATTGGAAATAACTGACATTACGATATTTAGTTTTTCTGCGATATATAATGTGATATGAAAAAAGAGCTGTTGTTATACAGACTAAACTAGTCAAATTGTTTCTTGCATTTCTAGTAGAGCTCTGGGATGGCAACCTGGGAAAAATAGTTGCAGTATGCAATGCCATCACACTTGTCAAGCAAACTGATCATGCTTTTAAAACCCTCTTTGGTAACTGTGTTAATTGGTACCATGTCTTTGGCAATGTGAAATGTTATTGAATCTGTGATTTTTCTCTGCCGTTTGGAACCTTTCTTGTATGGTGTTTTTGCTTTGGACGGCATTGAGATGGTTTGCACTCATCATACAAAGATTTGTGATGCCGCCTTAATAAAATAAATTGGTTCTGTTGCCTTGTGTTGTGTCAGCAATTGCAAGGCACACTTGACAATGTACCTGCTTTGGTCCACTTCATCCTATCTGTAACTGAAATATTTCCATATAATTGATGATGCATTACTTTTCGCGACCAAATACAAAATGTTGGCAATTTTGCCTGTTCCTCACTCATCATATCATCACACGCAAGCAGAGCCTGCATGTAAACCACATGCAGCAACAAACTCAATGTTTTAAAATATTAATAATAATAATATGTAATCTGTGTATCCAACAACATGAAAATCTGAGTAAATTGCATTATCAGACAGATAAAATGCTAGTTTTCAATTAGAAAAAAAATATTGTATACGGATAGGTTTACCTTACTAAATGGCACGTTCTGCGATGTGAGCATTGCGGTTGCGTATATCGCAATGTTGATACTGAAACTATATATTGTGCAGTCCTATACAGTACCATTCAAAAGTTTGGAGTCACTTCAAAATGGCCTTGTTTTTTAAAGAAAAGTCTGTTAAAATAACAGAAATACAGTGTACAGGTGCTGGTCATATAATTAGAATATCATCAAAAAGTTGATTTATTTCAATAATTTCATTCAAAGTGAAACTTGCATAATGTATAGAGTCATTCAACACTGACTGATATATTTCAAGTGTTCATTCCTTTTAATTTTGATGATTATAACTGACAACTTGTGAAAATGTTCAATATTGAAGACACCCGGTGCCACCCTCTAATCTGCTAGTTATCTCAAAACACCTGCAAAGGCCTTTAAATGGTCTCTCAGTCTAGTTCTGTAGGCTACACAATCATGGGGAAGACTACTGACTTGACAGCTGTCCAAAAGACGACCATTGACACCTTGCACAAGGAGGGCAAGACACAAAAGGTCATTGCTAAAGAGGCCGGCTGTTCACAGAGCTCTGTGTCCAAGCACATTAATGTAGAGGCGAAGGGAAGGAAAAGATGTGGCAGAAAAAAGTGCAATAGGGATAACCGCACCCTGGAGAGGATTGTGAAACAAAACCCATTAAAAAATCTGGGGGAGATTCACAAAGAGTGGACTGCAGCTGGAGTCAGTGCTTCAAGAACCACCACGCACAGATGTTATGCAAGACATGGGTTTCAGCTGTCGCACTCCTTGTGTCAAGCCACTCTTGAACAAGACACAGCGTCAGAAGCGTCTCTCCTGGGCTAAAGACAAAAAGGACTGGACTGCTGCTGAGTGGTCCAAAGTTATGTTCTCTGATGAAAATACATTTTGCATTTCCTTTGGATACAAGATTCCAGAGGCTGGAGGAAGAGAGGAGAGGCACAGAATCCAAGTTGCTTGAAGTCCAGTGTAAAGTTTCCACAGTCAGTGATGGTTTGGGGTGCCATGTCATCTGCTGGTGTTGGTCCACTGTGTTTTCTGAGGTCCAAGGTCAACGCAGCCGTCTACCAGGAAGTTTTAGAGCATTTCATGCTTCCTGCTGCTGACCAATTTTATGGAGATGCAGATTTAATTTTCCAACAGGACTTGGCACCTGCACACAGTGCCAAAGCTACCAGTATCTGGTTTAAGGACCATGGTATCCCTGTTCTTAATTGGCCAGCAAACTCAACTGACCTTAACCCTATAGAAAATCTATGGGGTATTGTGAAGAGGAAGATGCGAGACCCAACAATGCAGAAAAGCTGAAGGCCACTATCAGAGCAACCTGGGCTCTCATAACACCTGAGCAGTGCCACAGACTGATCGACTCCATGCCACGCCGCATTGCTGCAGTAATTCAAGCAAAAGGGGTTCCAACTAAGTATTGCGTGCTGTACATGCTCATACTTTTCATGTTCATACTTTTCAGTTCGCCAACATTTCTAAAAAATTTTTTTTTGTATTGGTCTTAAGTAATATTCAAATTTTCTGAGATACTGATTTGGGGGTTTTCATTAGTTGTCAGTTATAATCATCAAAATTAAAAGGAATGAACACTTGAAATATATCAGTCTGTGAGGAATGATTATATACATTATTCAAGTTTCACTTTTTGAATGGAATTACTGAAATAAATCAACTTTTTGATGATATTCTCATTGTATGACCAGCACCTGTAGACATTGTTATAATTGTTGCTTGGAACAGCTGATTTTCAATGGAGTATCTACATAGGCATATGGGGGCCCATTATCAGCAACCATCAGTCCTGTGTTCCAATGGTACGTTGTATTTGTTAATCCAGGTTTAGCATTTTAAAAGGCTAATTGAGCATTAGAAAACTCTTTTTATGATATTATTTTCACCACTGAAAACAGTTGTGCTGATTAAATAAGCATTTGAACTGGCCTTTTTAAAACCAGTACAGTATCTTCAGCATCAGCAATTGTGGTTGTGATTACAGGTACAAAATGAACTGAAACAAAAAACTTTCTGAAACTCGAGTACGAGATCTTTTATTTTCTTGGCATTTCTCACATGGAATAGCCTTTTTCTCAGAACAATAATGGACCAATGAGTTTCAGAAGATGGCAATTTTGAGCCGGTAATCAGCCCAACAGTTTTCAGCGGTGCTAACATAATTGCAAAAAGGTTTCTAATGATAAGTTGGGCTTTTTAAAAGATAAAATTAAAATTACATTGAGCAAACATCGTACCTTTGCAGCGTGGTACTGATTGTTGCTGATAATGGGCCTCTGTATGCCTATGTAAATATTACCTGAAAATTTAGTCATTCACAACATTAATGTCTACACTCTTTCTGATGAATGTGGTATTAATTCAATGGACCAAAAATGTGATTCTCTTTCTAAACCAAGGTAATTTCTAAGTGACCACAAACTATAGAACAGTAGTGTTAAGGTGCTAGATTTTCTGTGAACAGGACTGGGAAGTGAAGTTGAGGCCAAAGAGAAAGCGGGTAGAGGTTGGGCAAGCTGCTCCCCTCAAGCTGCTGCTTTTGCAGGTTTCTGTGCAAATGCTGAGGAAATGGAGCTACGCGGGAGTAGCCACGCCGCTGTTGTATTCATTAACTGAGTTAGAGACTGACGAGTCTGCCCTGTTTTTGCGCTCCGCTTTCAACTCTAGAATGCGTCTTGGCTATCTCTGTCTGTCCTCATCACCTTTACCCTGTTCTCTTGGTAAACTCTTCTCTCCCTCTGGTTTGTAGAGCTGTCTCTGTAGGGACAGAAAATGGCTGGGCCTGAGTCATCACATGTGGGAGGGAGGGAGAAACATTTAACTGAAAACAGTGATAGAGGAGAGCATGAGCACTTTTTAAACTAAAAAGACAATTTATTTTGTGTGTGCATACATTGCATGTACAGTGAGCTTCAAATATTTTGATAGTGAATTCTATATAAGACAATCATGTGAGGTAATTCTTTTTATTTTAGAAAATTTTGTGTATGTAAACAATGTAAACAACAAGAGCAGTTAACATTATAGTATTTGGTTCCTTATTCCTTCAATAAACTAGTTAATGTAAAATATATTTTTTTAATGCATTAGCTGTTTACTTGATATTCAGATTATTTTGTTCCAAATGTTAATTGAACAGCACTCGATCCTTTTTTGTGTCATCTTAAAGTCCAACAACCTGCAAAAGCTACCTGCCTGTCAAGCTATAATGATTACAGATAGAACTGAATTAATATTTTTGAATAATAAGTGAGAAGTTACCCAGGTTTAACTGTCTTTTTCTGAATTCTTGGTAGCATGCACATTCACTTTGATTTGTTCTACACTTATTATACAAAAAAAGACAGAACATTACATTTAAAAATAATCAGGAAAACAACTGCAAATACATTCAGTAACAAACCAATTTGAAATTTAACAAGTTCAATATTTATTGTAAATTCCTACAAACATTTATTGGTTTTCTAAAATTAGGGACTTACCAAATGGTAATTTCTAAAGGGTTTTCTGTCCAAATACTTCTGAACCTCACTGGTATTAAACCAGAATAAACATCACATTGATCCAGCTGACTGCATTTCCAGTGTGTGAATAGCGTTACAGTTTTGATTCCACCTGTATGGAGGCAACACGTCCCTCAACGTTTCTGGTAGTGTATTTATTTAGCCGTTGAACACGTAGTCAAATTTTGTTGGTATTGGACCAGTTCAAACAGGTCCCTCTCCTGTTTCATCGATCGGAACACAACGGGGAGGGACCTACATGCATTGGTCCAAAATTTGACCAAATGTTTTGCAGCAACAATGTTTTGTTTGGAGAAATGAACACACCCCTAGTTGTGGTACGTAGCTACATCGTTGCAATCCCAGTCGGTTGGGATTTCTAGAATGCTCTCCTGCTTACAGTCTCTGTTACGCTTCTCCCTCTTTACTCTGCGCTTTCTGTTCTAACAGCTCTTTCTTTTTTGAGGGGGGGCATCCCCCTCCCTTCGCTGGCCTCTCTCCACCTCCACGTTCCCTCCCCCTCTTCCCTCCCTGCATTTCTTTCTTTCCCTCTTTTCTTTTTGTGTCTGTCTCTCTCCCTCTCTCTGGCCCCTCTCCAGTCACAGAAGATTTGGAGCTGATAGGCTATTTATAGCGCCTGTGGTTCTGTCGCCATGACAACCAAGCTGGAGGCCAGGGCGCCAGGGAGCTATTTTTGGAGCAGCTCTGTAATGTCAGACACAGCCTTCTCTCTCTTTTCTCCTTCTCTGTCAGAGCGACTTCTGGATGCAGTGTAGCGCGCGCGTGCGTGTGTGTGTGTGTGTGTGTGTGTGTGTGTCTTTAAAGGCTTAGTTCGCCCTAAAATCATATTTTGGTGACATTCCCCTTACCTATTGCTGAGTCTGAAGGCCCACGGTGTCAAATTTCTTGATAGGCCTTTCTTTACTTTTCCGCCAGCCTGGAGTTGGCATCATTAACTTGGTCCAAATTCATGAATTGAAACCGTCATATCTGATTAGCAAAAGCTGCATTGCATGAGGAAACTCAAACACTTCAAACAAAGTCTGATGGTGTTGATTACCTCAAAAAGCTTGGCGATATTGTCTTCCCAGTGAGAACATATTCATATTTTTCCAATACTTAACCAATATACTTCTTATATTCAACAGCCCTGAT
This sequence comes from Esox niger, assembly GCA_016801105.1. NCBI lineage: Eukaryota > Metazoa > Chordata > Actinopteri > Esociformes > Esocidae > Esox > Esox niger. The sequence continues at coordinate 57,363 of JACXGJ010002625.1, read as the reverse complement.
ACTTCTTCTGTTTATTGCTCAGTTTTTTCATAAATAATCAAGGGGAATTCCAAGAGGAATATAGTGTTTACTCTTTTGTACAATATTTTTTGATTAATAAAATTACTCTGCAATCCTAACATTACAGGTATTATTTTACACAGATTTTGGAGTTAGTTAGCTAGCTAATTTGTAATCTAATGTACCTTAGCCTGGCTGACATCTGAATAAATGTCCTTCTGACTTTGTTAACGAAGGCTATGCGCACAGCTGTTTTGTTATCCGCTTTACAAATTTAACATTTCCTGATCTATACTTTAATTATACACCGTCTCACGCGACCAAAGTCACGTGTACTTCGAAAAAGTTTCGCGTAGCGAATTGACAAGGAAGCTTGCTGCATAGCGTGTGCAAATAGCTAGTCAATAAGAACAAATCAATACACCAAATGTTGCAGTTAAAGAATGCTCCTGTCCAGACCAGTGAGTCACTGCTCTCCCTGCGCTGTTAGGAACATAGGTTGTGTCAGCCAAGCTAGCAATAGTATTTACTGTCTTCTGTTCTCAGATAAAGTATCTGTATTCCAACAAAGGCATCAGGTTACACACATGTCAGTTAGCTAGTCACTAATTTATTCTCCTGTTATGTTTGCCGGTGTCACAAATGAAGGGAGACAGGACACAGGCACAGGGAGAACAGAGCACTTTAATTAAAGAAACTCAATGTAACAAAACAAGACTCAAGAATGAATGTATAAACAAAACCGGACAAGACATTAACAATGACCAAGACACACGAGGGAAGAATGAACCTAAATTGGGATGGTGATCAGAAACACAGGTGAGGGCAGTGATGATGAAAAACAGGTGTCTGTGCTTTTACTGAGGCAGAGGGCATTGAGTCTATCTGGCACAGCAACCCTGCAGTGGCCAGGACGTAACCGCTATACTTAGTTGACTAGCGGTGTAATGGTATGAGTTGTTAATTGTTATTTGTTTTGTATGAAATATGTTTGATGAACACCATTAGCTCAAGGTCTTTTATTAAATGCACTGAATAAAATAGCGTTAAGTGTAATGTGGCTATGAATGGTGCATTAAAATATGATAATGTACATTGAATATAAATAGAAAGACATCAGAAAATGTGAAATGTTAATGTGATCATTGATCAGTGTTGCTGGTTGAGAAGCCTCATGGCCTGGGGAAAAACACTGTGAGTCTGGAAGTGCGTGCCCTGACGCATCTATCGCCGTTTAAACAATGTGTTCATTTCTAAACTGCGAATTGTTAACTATAACCACAGTGGCTGCAGAGACATCTGGGGGATAGTAATTGAATTACAACTGAAAAAAACTGGTCACGTAAAATTTAAGACCTTAATTATTATAAACAAAATTATTTATTTGCAGTTTATTGATTGGTCCTTTTTCCCACTACTGTCCAATTTCTGTAGACCTAAAGCATTTTGTAAGCCTTGTTTTTGAAAAAGTGCAAACAAAACGTATAAGTAGCTTTCAAAACATTCCGACATACCAAGACTTCTTTCCGACATGCTTGCCTTTTGGGTAGCCATCAACTTTGATGGTGTCTCTTGGCACTTTTAAAGATCCAGAATATTCCGACACTGTGTATTTCATCCGTTATGTGTAGGAAACAGAGTTCCAACATGGCCTTTTCGGTGTGCTGCGCTCTCCTGACATGCATTTTGTGTGTCTCAATGACTATGGAATGAAAGCATAGGTCTTATCAATTTAGTGATATGTCTCGTGAAGTTTATATGACGCAATGTAAATATAACCGACTCTCTCTTAATTGAACTGATATCTACAATATGAATGTTAATTATTTTTGCTCGGATTAGAAGAACAAACATTTATTTATAATTTATTATATCGCAATACCTTGAATGTCAAAATGGCAACGATATGAGAACCATCTGTTTGTGCAACCAAGGTGCACCGTAAAACCATGAAACTGTTATCTCTAAAATTCTAAACTCCACGGAAGAAAATAGATGCTGTGGTTACGGAGAACGGTTCATCAAAAAAATCACTGCTATTATGATAGATTACTAAACTAGCAGAGGTGGAAAAAGGAAAAGTACTTTGCTGTGTTCACCAGTTCTGGGAAGTTCCTAGGTTAGAGCAACATGACCAGAGAAAGAGTTCATAAGTAAGCAGTGACATTATTTGGACATTTTCACTCTTTAATTTTATTTAATTGGTCACTGGTTAATTTTGAATTCCCTTTACCTGGTTACTTAGGTCATAATTAGATACTTCCCTATAGTGGTGAACACAGGAGAACCCAGTTGAGAACTTGTACTTTGTAATTTTTCCATGTCTGTCAACTGGTTAGAGGAGTTACCACATTCAATTTCCACATTCAATGTAGCACTTGCTTATCGGGTATATTGACAAAGCTAATGATGCTAATTCCAGAGTAGGCAAAAACTGAAGAAAGGCTTATCATGAAATTTGACACTATTGGTCTTCAACACCAGGTGAGAGGAATTTCACCCAAATATGTTTTTTGTCAAATCATCCCTTTTAAATAACTTAGGAGTTGATAAACAGGGGATTTGAAATTCCATTCTGGGTTTCTGGTTTGTGAGATTGAATGTAGTGATTGTAGTCCATTGAAAAGGGTTTGTTTATTCTCCATTTTGTCTCTTACCAATGTAGTATTTCTGTTATAATTATGATCAGGTCATTCTTCTGTGTTGTCTTAAATATATTTAGATATATTGTATCAATGTATTCATGTGTCTTTCCGATCCGGCTGTCTCAAGCCGGGCTGTTCAAGCATCTTGACTGGTCACATGTCTCTTGTGGTGCATGTGCTCAGCCAGCAAACACCGCCATGACACTGCTCACTGGTGTGCTGTGGAATATTATCTATTGGAAAAGAGGGCTCTGTGTTCCTACATGAGACTTTGTGCTGTAAGGCAGATCAGTATAGGCCGGGAAATGACAGAGAAACCACTCCGGAGTTGCAAACATTGGGAATCCACATTTTGAAATACTTTTCACATGTCCTTCAGCTGAAGTTGAAGAATAACTAACAAGAATTGGATCCATTTTATATTAATCGGAATGTGTTTTAAAGATACGTCTTAGAACATTCAGAATAGACTATGTCTGAACACTTCTGACCAATTCTATAAAACATTTGTTATTGAACTGAAATAAATGTTTTAGTTCAGTCATGTGAACGTTCCAGAAATATGTATATATACATATTACTGTAAGGAAAAAAACTATTGGCAGATTCCATACTTATTTGGGTGGAAAATGCTAAGATTGTTGGAGTAGTGCCCAAGCCATATTAAGTTGTTCCACACTGTAGCCTGCATTGTGGAACATTAACATGTTACCAGACTTTGGCTTATGTTACTTTCAGTTAAACACAATTTCTTGAAATCTCACAGAATAGTGCTGGAAGTGAAATAACAAGTTTCCAGAGGTGTTCATATAAATATAAAGGCGATATCACCGAACTAATTATAGAACATTTTACAATACTATTTTCAGGATAAGCGTCAGTCTGCCACCAATAGGACCCACAGCTGGTCATCTACATCCAGCAGTGTCTAACGGTGTTACTGGGGCAACACTATTATTTAGTCTGACCACTTTGACGAGTTATTATTGGACTAACTATGAATAGAGAGTCATTCTAAAATGGAGATACATGTTGATTTGGACTAGACAAATTAGAGCAGTTGTGGTATGAAAACAACCTCAGCACAATATAAACCCAGGAGCGGTGTGTGTGTGTGTGTGTGTGTGTGTGTGTGTGTGTGTGTGTGTGTGTGTGTGTGTGTGTGTGTGTGTGTGTGTGTGTGTGTGTGTGTGTGTGTGTGTGTGTGTGTGTGTGTGTGTGTGTGAAAAGGGAGGCTGTCTGTAAATATCCTGCAACTAGTGATGTCTGGCCACCAGACAGTCTACCTCGACTTTCTCCTAATGTACATGTCCCCTCCATTTTTAAATGTTACTTAGCAGACAATGTTATCTGGTGTGGCTTACAAGAGTTATTAAGGTTCTGTCACCATTAATGATAGAAGAAAACATTCACCTTGTTGGCTCTGGGATTCGATCTAGCAATCTTTTGGTTATGTTCTGACCAATAGGGTAGTTGTTGCTCCTCATCTGCTCATCCCTGACCACTCAATGCTTCAACTTAGCTAGTTTCCTTGCTAAAACCCTTCTGTGCTGTCCCTGAACAAAATATGATCTCTCTTAGAACAATCTCCTTCAACCTAACTCGTCATGCTTCATGGCAGGTCACAACTGAGACCACTCCTCGCGGCCCCCACCTCCTCTTTTTGCGGCCCTTGGCTGAATTTAGAAAACAGAAAAAAAGTAAATAATCTTTTATATATATGTATTATGTTTGACCTTAAATTTGTTGTAAAGTTAGTATACATTTGTTGTAAAGTTAGTATTGCAACCAACGAAATGTATGCTGGAAGCAAAACATGAAATAGACCTGAAATATATATTTGCATGTTTACACATGTAACTTTAGCACAGGTATGCTAAAGTTTGAGCCATTAAACACTTGATGATACGAAAAAAATTATCAATAAAGTAGTGAAAACATCCAAAGGACATGTAGTGTTCAAAGGGTTCACGCGTTTAGTTACACGGCAGCGAATGTGCTGAATCCCGGGAGAGATGAGCAGAGCGGGAAAATGCCATGTGATTCAATATTTTAAACATACCCAGGCCTCTGGGAGGCTCCATGCTGTCCCCCTCCCTTAGTGCCAGGAACCTTGTCATGACCGTGGTTAACTATTGTTCTACACAAACCTCAAAGCTGGGTTTTGCTCCTGCAAGTTCATACTGTACAACCCTCAAACACATCACTGCACTTCAAAGCCAAATCCACTTCATTTGTTCTGGCCCCAGACATTTCAAGGTAAGAGTTGAATTCCCCCTGTTCTAAAACATCTCTAGAGTAGAACCTTACTTCACATAGGAAGTGGAACCCTAATTCAGGGTTTATCTCTGCAACTCAGTATTTGCACAGTTCCCTGCTTGTGCCATCTAACTACAGCAACCGGGATGCTTGGATGTGTTTCTGCCGTCTCTGGCTCGGCTCCTCTGGACCAGTCAGAATGTTTATCTTAGTGCTGGTTTTGCACTACTAGCTACTTTATTGGGTAATAATATATTTACTATAATAACATACTTACTATTACTGGGTTCTATGGTTTTCCCATCTAGTCATTTTAAAATGAACACACTAACTGTAAGTCGCTGTGCCAAATGATTGAAAATTCCAAAAAATTCTGACTGCACAAGTATCTGTCTGTTTAGGGCAGTCCTTTCCCTGCGCTCTCTCTGTGTGTGACCTGCAGTGCTCCTGTCACATTTCACCCCAGTGTGTCACATTCCTTGTTATCTCGGGGGGTGGTTACATTGCTCTACCCTGAGAGGCCGGCCGGCAGGCAGGCAGCTTACTGATTCTCCATAGTGCCGGACATGAGGCAGGTTACCGGGCCTCTGCATTCCTTAAGGCAATCACCTTGGAGATCTTCGCTGTGGCAGTTTTTAAATGTCTTATCTACCTAGATTTTGCCTATTGGAAAGTCTTAGTGGGGTGACTGCTAATCAGAATTTTTCTGGGTGGTTAGTCTCCCGAACTGAAAGATATAGAAAGATATAGATAAGCTTTTGCACATGTGTGGACCACGTTTCATGCATGTACACACTCTGTATACACAGAGAATGTGCTTGTTTAATTAAGTTACCTCTAGGCAAAATATTCAGGCAAGCTGTGTAAAACACCATCAAGTCTAAAATGCATTCATTCTAAGTCATTCAGAACAACACTGTAGGCTAATTTAAACAACTTTATATTACTCAAGAAGATTGAAATGCATACAGAAATCCAAAGGTTACTATAAAGGATGATTCACCAGTTAAGCTTGGAGAATTATGATTAACCATTGAATGCTTGATGTTTTATTTGGGTTTGTGTTGGGGGATACTGTGATAAGTGGAGTTGCTTGTCCTCTACAAATAAAACTTAAACTGTGCTGAAAATGAAGGCTAAACTAATATGCAGAACGTGAGACATTTGGAGAAGCTTCCGGCAGCTCCAGATCATTTAGTTCGACATTTAACCACGCCGTTAGGTTGTCATATCATTTTCGCAAGACCATTTATCCAATTGACAGGACCAATAACAGTAGTCCCCACTAAGGTTCACATGCAGAAAAGAATGGGGGCATCCGCCTGGGACAGAAGGGCGGTTCCAACCGGTGGCTGGCTGACTGACGACAACATCAGGCAGTAGATCATTGGTTCTCTTAAATTCAGACATCAGCCAGTGGAATACTAGCTCCCTTATGTTCAGCTTAAACATCTTTCATGGTTCAACTGTGTCCAGCTCATTTAAAGTGTACACCCCTCTCCAACTCACTATCAATTACTACTAATACAGCTCCATTGACTTCAGTGCCTGACAAAGCTCATGGCTGGTGACTCACGCTTCAAGCCTCTGTGGTCTTGCTTTAGAGACCTCTGCTGGCCGCTCATGGTAGCAGTCTCCATCCTTTTTTGCTTTACCATTTGGTGAATGTAGCCTCTCCGCCACAGTATCACTCAACTGGGTTCCTGCTATGGAATTTGCCAGACGTAGAATCCACTAGTGTCATCTTGAAAATGTGTATGGTGTGGTTAGTTGTACAGGAAATGTATGGTGAAACATTGTCTGGTCATCGCACTGATGCCGCTCAATCTCCCCTGCCATTGGCTGACCTCAATTGTCTGTGACCTCAATTGCTCTGAGGTCACAGACTAGAGATGAAGGAATGTAATGTCTCAGATGCAGCTGTGGCACCCTGGGAGGTCTTGGTATTTGACAGTGTTTCAGAGTTGATAGGCTGATGGCTGGTCGGTTCTATTGTTTGAGGTTTGTTTGTAAGTGCGTGAGGAATAAATGTTGGAGTTATGTTAGAAATGAATTGGGCTAGGGTTACAACCCCGATTCCAATAAAAGTGGTACGAACCTATTCCAAAAAAGTTGGTATGCTGATGTGCAAATAATTTAATCCCTATATTTAATTGAAAACAGTACAGAGACCACATATTGAAAGTTCAACCAGGGGTATTGTATTGTTTTTGGAAAAATATATACCCATTTTGAATTTGCCTGCAACACGTTTCAAAATAGTTGGGACAGGGTCTTGTTTATTACTGTGTTGCACCTCCTCTAAGCATGAGAATGGAAGTAATGCCAAGTGCTGTAGCTTTGTAAGTGAAAAGTTTCCCCATTCTTGCAGGATATCGGATTTCAGTTGCTCAATAGTTCAGGGTCTCCATCGTATTTTTGATTTCATAATTCACCAAATGTTTTCAATGGGAGTCCATGATTCCCCCCCAAAAAATTCTGATTTTGCTTTGTCAAGCCATAGCACATTTTTCCACTTCACCTCAAGTCCATCTAAAATGAGCTTGGTCCCAGAGAACGAGGCAGCGTTTCTGGATCTTGTTTATATCTGGTTGCTTCTTTGCACGGTAGAGTTTTCATATGCATTTGTGGGTGCAGCGACAAGTTGTGTTCCTGAGTCCACACAGCGATTTCCACTACAGAAACGTGTCTGTTTTTAATGCAGTGCCGACTGAGGGCCCAAAGATCACGCCCATCCAATATTTGTTTTCGGGCTGGTCCTTTGCTTACAGAGATTTCTTTGGACTTTCTGAATCTTTGAATGATATTATGTACCGTCGATGATGAGATCCCCAAACTCTTTGCAATTTTATGTTGAGAAAGGTTATTCTTAAATTGCAGTTTTGCTGCGTGGTCCTTCCCAGAGTAGTAAACCCCTCCCCATCTTTACTTCTAAAAGACTCAACCTATCTGGGATTCCCTTTTTATACCCAATCATGTTACTGAAATGTTGCCAGTTAATCTAATTAGTTGTAAGATGTTATACCAGCTTTTCTTTTATTTGTATTCCACTGTTATTTTTCCCTGTTTTTTATTTGCTCCAGTCCCAGCTTTTTGAAATTCAAAGAGGGCGTTAGGGATTGGACGATAGACGATGAGACAACAATTTGCGATGGAAAACATGATTATGAATTTGTGGAGAAATACCAAAATCAGGATTATGGTAAATGAGGATATTCGTTACGAGTGATGTGAAAAAGCTCTGCCAGTTGCTGAAGATTTCTTGACTGATTGTTTTATTATCTAAGTTAAGCGCACATCTTATCTCATGTTGTACTACGTCACTAAACATCCTCTGCAATGTGTTGTCCATATAGCTGAATGGCTGTGCTAGCCAGCACCCATATTAATGTAGAGATTAAAATGTTCTTGTATTATTGCAAGAGACCCATTCAGAGACCCTTTGATTATATTTTACTGTAAATGCACAAGAAAATGATTTTTTTAATTGAAGAATATGAGTGGAGATTACACTAAGCCGGGTAAGAGAATATAAGAATATTGTCAATTACAATAAAATTTGAATAAAAATCTTAAATGTCATCATGAGTTGGGTTTTTATTGTATTGATTTTACTAAAAGACTTTCCTCGAACTCTCAATTAAAAGAATGTGATCTTAAATTATGAAAATACATTATTTCCATCAGACTATTATCAGTCTCTGCTCGGTGGAAGCATGAGAATAACTTGAATGTGTTTTACTGTCCGCCAAGAAAGTGTCCTCATGGTCTAGGTCTTCGTGGCATTACAAATTGTAAATCCCAGCCGAACTGTATCTGTGACGTTTTTCTTACACCCAAAATGAATAGGCTATCAGATCGAAATGTGTCCAAAAGACAAAAAGGCTGCATTCAGACCGCTTATTTTATCACCGCACACACAAAGTCAACAATGTCTTAGGCTATTCATGGCAATGGAGAACGATATATAGAATACAGTTTTCCAATTAAACCAATACACTTTGTAGCCTACAAAAAAGCTTCTGATCCCATCACAACTTCCCACTATATGCAATTACCTGTCCATTCCATTACCGTGGAAAATACCCAGTTGAAACAGTGTTGAGCACGAACCAATGATATTTATCCTAAGAGACATGCATCTGTGAAAGGCATGTTGAAAAAAAACTGTAAACAAACTGCAAATTGTAGAAAATATGAATAATATGAAATCAATTATTCTACTTTTTTTTTTTTCTAATTATAATTTTGTTAATTGTTAATGCTGTCCTACTGAAAGTGACCGAAGACGAATAGAATATAATTTGTGCAGGCCAAAATAACATCTGCGTGATCTGCACAATACGATGCGCACATATAACAGTAGCTGTTATAATGAATTTTGAAGTTATTATGGAAAATCGACACATGAAATAGGCTTATCGTTAGCTAATTAGGCACATAAAATGCACACAAAATTGCGTGCACCCACTGGTCAGTACATTAAATGCAATAAAACCTTAGATATGATTTTGTTTTAATTGCTTTTAAGTCCACAAGAACAATATTTATGTAATGGAAGAATAACCGATCAGCCGTTTTGAACTGTAAGCCAGAATTATTATTATTAATATTGTTATTAATCGGAATAAAAATCTGGATAATTTTGACCACGCTAATTGTGGCATGACATTCTTATATAGTCCCACCCCTAGTGAACATTATATTTCTTTCAAGTAACAATTTATTGTCTTTGTACTATTTTCTGTTGAATATACGTTTTTTAAATGATTTGCATATCTTTGCATTCTGCTTTTGTTACCATTTCACACAGCGTTCCAACTTTTTGGAAGAGGGTCGTAGGATGTATTACAAAGGTTGAATTCCTAGCACAATGTACTATGGAAAAGCTGAACAATTCTGAAAATGCATTGATTACTGGTTTATAATATCATTACAATCCTCTGGGGGTTTATAGTAAATGTCAAGTAGGGAGAGATTGGGACAGAAATTTAGCCTTGGCACTTTAGCCACACCAACCCATATTACCACATCCCCAGTGCATGTACTTGCTTTTTACAAACTATCGGTAGTGTTTCTCGGATTTGATAGCGTGTGTAGAACTTCACTGGAAGTCACTGGAAGTCCATACACTGAGGACCTGCCAGATTAAGACTGAGATATACGACCATTAAGAGATTATGAAACCATTTTTAGCTTGTAATATTTCCAGCCAATAACGAATACTATGAAGATGACATTGTAAGTGTAAATCTTTTCCGATGTCATAATTATTACTTGAAAGACAAAAAATATAAATACAAGACATTTGGTAGCTTGCACCTTTCACCTGCAACAGCCGGTACTGCCAGTCGCTATGGGTTTTTCTTGGTCTTAGTAAATCATCCTCTTTTCAAACACTTGGCCCTGGCCACTGCTGTTAATAAATAGTGCTGCAACAATCAAACAATAAACAATTTTTTACATTTATGATACAAATTGATTTTCAACGAATTACATTATTGATTATTTAGGTTTACTTGTGACAGAGCTGGAAATAAACAAAACATTGAAAGATGGAGACTAATGTTCAGTACGGTAACCTAGTCAAAAACAAATATCTACTTTCCTAAAGCTTTGTATTACAGGTGCCTCTCAACGAATTTGAATATTGTGAAAAATTCTAATGAAAAATTGACACCTGCTTATATTCTAGATACACAAAGTAAAACATTTAAAGACTTTTTTGCCTCTGATTATGGCTTACAGATCATGGAAGTCAAACATGCAGTATCTTTAAATATTAGAATAAAAAATGTATAATCGATAAATGTCAACCTGAGAAATGTTGGTAGTAAAATTTTATTCTCTAATACATTATTGAGTAGTGCATTAATATAATGTTTGCAGTAGCACCAACAAACTGGGGGGCTACAGTACTTGTGCATGTGGAATTAATTTGCGGTCATTATCCACAATACTGATTTGATGGATCATGGAACTTAAAATGCATCCCCAGCCAACCTCAATGTATTGAATTAACCTATAGGGATGTTGTCTTTGTATTTAGCTATACTTCAGCAAATTTTACAGCTGCCAGTTGTATGATTTCCAGCCATGTTTTACCTTTCCTTATTCCTCCTTATTTAACATGTTAAATCATACTAGTTGTACTTTAGCACACAATTTTACATTGTTTTCTATATTAATCATTATTTACCAAAGCAGTTAAGAAAGGACCTTTCAAGCTGAGAAGTGAAACAGCTTTGTAAAACAGCTGTTATAATATGCACTTCATAGTTGTATACAAATTATATAGATAAATGGAATAGGTGAGACCAAGGGTGTTGTTAGGTAAGATGTTCTAATCAAATCCTGGAGTCGCCTCTTCATTGTTGATGTTGAGACTGGGTTTGTGGATACTATTTAATGATGCTGCTGGTTGAGGACCTGTCAAGCATTGGTTTCTAAAACTAGACAATCTAATGTATTTGTCGGGGCTTTCACCTTCTTTCTATTCAAAGAGCCAGTTTGCACTGTTCAGTAAAGGCAGTTTCTCACATGGAATAGCCTTCATTTTTCAGAACAAGAACAGACTGACAGTTCCAGAAGTAAGTTATTTGTGCCTGGCCATTTTGAGCCTTTAATCAAACCCACATTTGCTGATGCTCCAGATACTCAACTAGTCTATAGAAGGCCAGTTGTGTTCCATCTTTAGTCAGCACAACAGTTTTCAGCTTTGCTAACATAATTGAAAAAGGGGTTTCAAAAGACCTGATAGCCTTTTAAAATGACTAAGTTGGATTAGCAAACACAATGTGCCATTGGAACACATGACTGATGGTTGCTGATAATGGGCCTCTGTACGCCTATGTAGGTATTCCATTTAAAATAATATTTTTTCCATCTATAATAGTCATTTACAACATAAACAATGCCTATACTCTGTTTCTGATTAATTTGATGTCATGTAATGGACAAAACGTGTTTTTTAAAAACAAGGAAATGCCTAAGTGACCTCAAACCTTTGAACTGTAGTGTTTTATGACAATATTGTTGATGTTTTGAATCCTCATTTCACCCACTGTATCTGGGAAGGAAATTTGCACTGAGATGGGACTACAAGTTAATGTATAGCTGCGATTGAATCTCAAGTCCATTTGTTTATACAATCGTTTTGGAATGATGGCTGGTATAGTTGCTAGCTAATGTCAGACATCTTTTTGATGTAATGCTTTGAGTTGCATTTGTGCCCTACATTGCGTTTGGTATAATGCATACTAGGGTTGGGAGGTAGCCAAGTATTACCACAGTATATGTTAGTACCAGGGTATTAAAAATGTGTTTGCAGAGCCTGGAGGGAGATTCCTTTTTCTACAATGCAATGCACAGTCGCAAACGCTTATGCAATCAATGTCTGATTATTATTAAATTATTGACAATCCAATTTCCCTTTGCAAAAGGTCCATTATTGATCATCTCTCTTTTATTAACAACAAAAAGTGCAACGGCTCAATTCAAAAGTCAAATGACGATGCTAATATTTATTAGGCGTAATGTTTGTAGCCAGATAAATAATGTTTGTAGCCAGATAAATATTTAAGATATCCATATATAAATATTTGTCTTTTTAAAATGCAAGTATTTATTGTTATACTTACAGCTATGTATAGCCTACTGCATGGAACAAACAACACCGATAAGCCTGATGCTTCGAAACCTTGCCTTGGCGCGGCAGTCCCATGTAACCCAAATTATATTTGTATCAACCTAAATTATTACCAGAAATGAATGGATATTGAAAACTTTTTTTTTCTCTGAGGGTGCAGCAGTACCATATTGGTTTTCTTATAGTTATTTTAGCGATGCATGATCTTTTCTGACATTGTAGGACAAGTAGTATCTACTGCGTAGATATCACGTGCCATGTCACAATACTTTTGTTGTTCAGAATAACACTGTTATTTGGTCCATTTTATGAATAAGACTTTGACTTAGCCTAACTAACTGTCAGGTTAGGTCCTACACTCTTTGATGTGTGTTTAACTTTGAACTTTAATTGAGCGACCTCAGACAATCCATCTTAATTAGGTGGCTGGGCTTTGTCCACTAATTAGCCAAACTCTTAATATACATTAGTGTAACAACAGAATTTTTTTTTATTGAGTAATTCAATCTCTAATTTAAAACATATAAGTTATGAAATAACACATGGAATCATGTAGCAACCATAAAAGTGGTAAACAGATCACAATACATTTTCTATAATTGAGTCTTCAAAGTAGCCACCTTTTGCCTTGATGACAGCTTTGCACACCAATGGCATTCTCTCAACAAGCGTTATGAATCAGTCTCCTGGAATGTATTTCAATTAACAGGTTCCTTGTTAAAATTGTATTTGTATTATTTCTTTCCTTAATGTGTTAGGGTGGGTGTAGAGAAAGTTAGGTGGATATACCGAAGACCATAATTATATCTGTACTAAAGCAGTCCCTGTTATATCAAGAACAGCTCAAATAAGCATAGAAAAATAAGTGTAAATTCTTAATTTCCAACATGATACGTGAATCCTGAACATTTCAAGAACTTTTGAAGTTTCTTTCACTGCAGGCATAAAAGGCATCAAGCCTTATGATGAAACTGGCTCTCATGCGGACTGCTACAGGAAAGGAAGACCCAGATATACCTCAGCTGCAGACAATATATTCATTAGCATTACCAGCCTCAGAAGTCAGCAATTAACTGCACCTCAGATAGCAGCCCAAATAAATGCTTCACAGAGTTCAAGTAACCAACATCAAAAATTCAAGGGAGACTGCATGAATCAGGTCTCCATAGTCATTGCGGAGATAAGTGATGTCAGGAAAAACAAGTGGACCTTAGTTTTCTTTTACACACAAAGATGTCTTGATATTTAAATAAAAAATTCCCCTAAACTAAATCCAATCCGTGTAACTTTATTGAACGTTTCAGATGACTTCTAGTGGAATTACAGTATTTTTATAATTTTTTATTTGCAAGACAGACGAAGATGACTGGTGAAAAGACAATCAGATGAGGGTGTGTACTGTCACCGTGAACATTATATAATCTAAAGTATAAAAAATATGCAGTTAACATACTTAAGTCACTACAACTGAAGACAGTCGAGAGGGATATAAACAATGTGGCGTCAAGGCAAATATGCAAATCAAATTAACAGGAACATTGCTTAACATCAAAAATAGAAAACAATAATATTGACTGTGATTAATTATATACTGATGAGTGATTTTGTATTTTTTTGTGATTCCTATGTACTCAAATATAGAGCCAGTGGTTTTGACATTCAATGGCTCAATGTTTTTGGGTGGCTCAGACATAATGTAGGGGGAATGATATGTTCTGTATGCCAGAAGCATTGTGGAGTCATTGTGATTGGTGGCTTAACAAAACAGCCATGCAGAAACTAGTCTGGATGCCTTTCAATAAGTAATAACATTTCTACAAGTCATCCACTGGCAGAGAACGAGGGAACTTGTGTAAAAATAATATATTGCTTGTATTTTGGTTACTATTAAGGAGGACATTTAGGTGTGCATTAGTTGCTGAAATAGACATGGACAACAGGTCAGATTTAGCACCATAATAATTTTCTTTTTCAAGTGTGTAGCCAGATATTCTATAAAGTTTATTACGGGGCAACAGGTGGGGGTTGGGGTACCATCTGTACTTAATTTTGTGCTAGGAAAATCCCTGGACATGATTCCTTATTTGTTATTTCATAGTTTTGATGTCTTATCATTCTGCATTAGGGGAAATTGTTAGAATAAATACCCTTGAATAGGTAGGTGTGTCCAAACATTTGACTATTACAGTATCTACTCTTTTATCAGATACCCAAAAAAAATGGTCCTGCCCCTCTGGTGTTTGCCTGAATTGCAAGATGAAGCGCCCATGATGGCCAGTGTACTATAACTAAGGGTTGGATCCAGGCACTCCGTGTTGCGTTGTGGTACACTGGCCATATATCAGAATCCCTTGTAAATATAATAATGTCCTCTAATCGTGTCTATAAACGTGTCATCTCTTTTACAGCTTTTTAGATAAGATTGAAATCGTGAAGCAAAATGACTACACTCCCACCGACCAGGACTTATTGAGATGCAGAGTACTGACTTCGGGAATCTTTGAGACAAGATTCCAAGTGGACAAAGTCAATTTCCAGTGAGTTTTCTGTGGCAGTCATTTTTCTCAAAACGGAAGACAAACTGTGGACCCCCCGTTTTGCTGTAACGTGTTATCGGTTGATCAATTGGACTCTATATAACAAGCGTTTCTTCCCTGCCAGCATGTTCGATGTTGGAGGTCAGAGGGACGAGCGCCGGAAGTGGATTCAGTGTTTTAATGGTAAGGCTTTTCTGTACCACCCAGTACTGTCAGGCTGTTTGTACCTTGATCAGGTAGCCTATAGTGAATGGCTTGGGGATGCATTTGCCCTCACCGGTGAGTCTGTTCTGTGTATCATGTCTAACCTTGTGGTGGCTCTCTCCATAACCCTCCAGACGTGACAGCCATTATCTTTGTGGTGGCCAGCAGCAGCTACAACATGGTGATCCGGGAAGATAACCAGACCAACCGCTTGCAGGAGGCCCTCAACCTCTTCAAGAACATTTGGAACAACAGGCAAGACCTCTGTGCTTCTCTTCCTCTCTCTCCCTTTCAGGCCTCACCCCTACTCTACCCCTCTC
Source organism: Esox niger (assembly GCA_016801105.1). NCBI lineage: Eukaryota > Metazoa > Chordata > Actinopteri > Esociformes > Esocidae > Esox > Esox niger. The sequence continues at coordinate 41,750 of JACXGJ010002625.1, read as the reverse complement.
AGAAAGCCACAAAGCCCCAACTTGAGGCGCTTAATTGTTTCATGAATTTCAGCCCTGACAGTTGCCAATATGGACTTACCTTTCATTATAGTTTCAAATTCAACACGCCACAACAACAAGGTCTGTGATTTGTAGAACCTTGTTGTGCTGTGAGAATAGATTGGTCATTGACTTGTTTACATCCACCTGCTGTATCCTCATTTTGCAGTTGATTCTCTCCTCAGGTGGCTACGAACCATTTCTGTCATCCTCTTCCTGAACAAACAGGACCTGCTGGCCGAGAAGGTGCTGGCAGGGAAATCTAAAATCGACGAGTATTTCCCAGAATTTACGCGCTACACTACACCGGATGATGGTAAAGGGAAAAATTGTATTGTTCTTGATCTCTCCTATCACTTTTTAAGGCTGTCTACATCACCTTTTCCCATGGGTCTGTAAATATAACGATTAGGAATTACATGATTTGAAAAACCTTGGATCTCTTCATAAACTGATTGGCACAACTCTTCTCTGGTGAATCTTGTGAATATTGCTGGCATGGACTAATTCACTGGTTGGAGATAGTGCCTGGTATACATACATTGATCAAACAGATGATACCTTCTGAGTTTGGTGTATTTGTCATTATAAATTAGCAACACCAGAGCCAGGAGAGGATCCCCGGGTGACAAGGGCAAAGTACTTCATTCGCGATGAGTTTCTGGTACGTTGATGGTTTAATGTTTTTTGCAAGAAAAAAAGCTGATTTGGATTGTAAAAAAAACTAGGTGTAGCCGTGCCCAACAAGTTTGTACTCAGCACCATTTAATTATGAATCCCTTTTCTTCTCTGTGGCCTTTTTAGAGGATCAGCACAGCTAGCGGAGACGGCAGGCACTATTGCTACCCCCATTTCACTTGCGCAGTGGACACTGAAAACATCCGGCGCGTCTTCAACGACTGTCGAGACATCATTCAGCGGATGCACCTACGGCAATACGAGCTCTTGTGATGGGAGTTGAGACTCCAGGTGTTCCACCAATCGTTGACCAGTTAGCCTAATCCTCACTCAACCAACCCCTCCCCTTCCATCCTGACAGACAGCTCCTAGTGACACTGTTTCGGAAAATGTGACCGACTCCCAAACACAGTGCCGTACCAGTAACAAGCCGGGACTGCTCAACTCTCCGCCGTGCTTTGAACCTGTGCTCAGGACTGCAGATGACGGCTCTTCATCCACCTATTGTCCTACACACCACGGGCACCCAAACACACACGTGCACACTCTCATACACGCAGAAACCTTTTCTAAGTTAAAATGTCTAACGTTCATTCTTTTCACTTGGAAATATTCTGACACACACACACACACACACACACTTTTTACCTTGTGGCACTGTTTTCAGTGCAGTGCCTGAGTTACTGCGACTTTAACGTTCTCCAGAGATACAGTGTATGAACAAGGATGGACAAGTTAAAGGGATGGAGGAATGTACCCATAAAGTGGGGGGTTGGACGTATAGACAGATGGACGTATAGCTGAGTGTGACTCGGACATAAGACTGTCACATGACTTTCGCTTCTGGAATCAGTGAAGAGGAAAGGCAAAAACATACAATGCATTTATCCATGCATAAATTGAACTTCATGCAGTGCAAAAAAACAAGCTATATATATAGATATTTATATATGTGTGTATATAAATATGTATATATATATACATATATATATATAAATATTATATATTCCTGTAATAACACGTCAACTTCTCAGTTTGTTAGCTTCCCATGTACTGTGTGTTGGTGTACACTGTGTGTGCGCGCGATATGCCTTTGTGCACCATCTTACCCTGGTTCTCCTGTTTCCTACCTCCCAAATCAGCCCTACACTTCTCCTCATCCTCCTGTTGTTCCACTTCTAGCCAACTCCAGCAACCTGAACATGAACTCTTGGCAACACTTGGGGATTATAGGAGTGGGTTTATTTAGTAAGCAAAAAATAACAGCAACAAGCAAAAGGTTGGGGAAGAAAAAGACAGACATCACCACACGCGCGCGCAAAAACGCACAGAGTCCGGCCTTCATCACTTTACTCCTCCTCCCTGTCCTGTTTCCTCCCACCTTTCCTCTCTCCCAGCCTCTGAGCTTTCAATATGTCTGTCTTTACTTTACTGCTGGACTATTATTCTTGTACAGACTGTAAAATGTATTATTTTGTACAACTTTATTGAAGAAAAAAAATTACTTAGAAGATCCCTGTGCCTTGATCACGACTGTACGTGTAACATGAGCTAAGATTTAAGGTATGTTTCACAGCGCTGTACAGCTAGGCAGGCCTCAGCCAACCCCCATGCTGGTGCACCCTGGGTAAGGTTGGGGTGGCGGGGACAAGGCTGCCGTCTGTTGCTTAGTTATTAATTTTCCCCTTTTTGTTTGTCTGTTGATTAATTGTTTTTTCTTTATTTTCCTCTGATTTATATATAATAGAATTTAAAAAAGAAAAAATAAGCAACATGTCACCCTAATGTTGTGTAGTAAAATATATTGAATGCTAATACAATTAAATATACAGTACCAGTCAATAGTTTGGACACCTACATATCCAAGTGTATTTCTTTATTTTTATTATTTTCAAGATTATAGACTAATAGTGAAGACATCAATACTATGAAATATCTCATATGGAATTATGTAGTATTTTAGATAGTCACCAAAGGTTAGTTACTTTGAACAAACTCGTGAAACTGGTTGTGAGAATTCCAGGAGTGTGCAAAGCTGTCATCAAGGCAAAGGGTGGCTTCTTGTATGAATCTACTAAACTAAATGTATTTTAATCTGTTTAAGACTTTTTTTGGTTGCTACATGATTCCATGTGTTATTTAATAGTTTTGATGTCTTCGGTATTATTCTAGAATGTGGAAAATAGTAAAAATAAATATCCATGAAGATTTGGGTGTGTACACACCATTGACTGGTACTGTATATAAAATATATTGCAGATTGATATATAGTAACTCCAGGTTTCGTAACTTTTTATCACCAACATCGGACTCCATTTACAGAGGAGGATCCGGGGGTAATGGGAGGGGTGGGGTTATACTCATTTAGATTTCTTTTTTTTAAGCTTTAACTCTTTTAAAGTAGAGGAAAATATCCAAATGCAAAACAGTGCTTGTTTCTACATAAACCAAATTCTTTTTGCTTCAAAAAAGAAGATTTTGATTAGTGTTTTGTTCATTCCTAGTTTTGCCTTGCAGGGGTTGAGTCTGATTTCTGTTTTTTAAGCTGCTATTTGCTGTGATGCCCGTGTTCTTCAAACAGGCCTCCTCTATGTCCACCCTACTATCAGATGACAACCAAGACGACTTTCTCTGCAATGGCTCTCTGTGTGCATAGTAGTATTTGTGTGTTTGTCAACTTTTGCCAAATTCAGAAACGAGAGTGCGCCAACCCTTGGGCTTGAGGCGTAGCCCTTGCCTTTTTCAAATGGTTGTACTGTGACAGTGGTGCGAAACCAGGACCCAGCAATTACGATCATTTAGTGTTTACCTTGATGTCTCATCTGTTTTCCTAGCCAAACTCGCGGCAGCAATAAGTGAGTGTAATTTTAGCACCAAAACCAACTGGCTTTCTCTGTTTTTACATTGAGTGTTTTCAATGTACATTGCTTTTTCATGTGTCTGACACTTCCTGTACATTTTGTACAAAGACTTAAATTACAGCTGTAAAAGCAGGGTGTTTACACTGTCTGAGTAAATGGGATGGGAGGGTTTGGTCAGGTAGACCAGGAGTTCAACCACCATCCAAGCACACAATTGTGCTGGTGCCCAGAATTTAATATGAAAGGGCAATATGAAGATGGTGACTGTCTACTGGTAGAATACATAGTGGCCTGTCCCAAACCTCCTCCCCCCTGGGTCCCTATCCTCTTTGGGGTTTGCAGATTGGACGCAGTGTAAATTTTGGCAGCTTTATCGTTGTTATAGTTTTATCAATCTGCTGTCAAACTCTGAACAGCAGGTCTACTTTGGTTTGACAAGGCGATCCAACTGTGCACATGATAGAAGAGGTAGTCTAAATTTTCATTAATTAAATAAAGGAATAACTGAACTCTCAGACTTTTTGGCACATTTCAATGATTTAATCTATAGTCTGTTTTTTATTAAATAATGCATATTTGAGATACCTCTTATCGTCCTCCTTGTGCAGAAACTAAAAGTGTTGTTGAACTACATTATTGCTGCTGTCCAAGAGTTTTGATATACTGAATAAATACTGAGTAAGACAATGGATGCCGAAATTAACACTGATCCAAAGTAAATGGATAGCTTTAAAGCTAATCATACTGTAATTTTCACTCAGGCACTTGGACAGTTGTTGCATATCCACCCTGTTTCATCTGCAAACCTAGACAGCCAAGGGCTTGTGTTTGGACGCAGTCACTGAGATTAGGGATCCCTATGTATTTATTTCCCCTTTATTTTAGAATGGAGGGTTTATGCCATATGAATGAATAGTTCAGTGGTTCCTAACCTTTTTCTGTTACTGTACCACCGACAGAAGAAGGTCCTAGAACCCCTGTTTGGGAACCACTGTGTAGATTATCAATGGTGTTTGGCACTTATAGTTAGTTTGTCAAGTGAAAGTTGTCAGCTTGAAAAAACAAGACCAGCATGCTGCCAAAAATTAAATAATGCAACACTAGTGGGATTTTACTTAGAGGGGAAATAGGGGGTTTGAAATGATGCCAGAAATATGATAATTGTATCTGCAAAATATACACAGATCAGCTGTAACATGATGACCACTAACAGGTGAACTGAATCACACTAATAATCTTGCCATCATGGCACCTGACAGAGGGTGGGATATATTAGGCAGCAAGTGCACATTTTGTCCTCAAATTTGATGTGTTAGAAGCAGGAAAAATGGGCACGCGTAAGGATCTGAGTGACTTTGACAAGGATCAAAATGTGATGGCTAGACGATTGGGTCAGAGCATCTCCAAAACCGCAGCCCTTGTGGGATGTTCTCGTTCTGCAGTGGTCAATACCTATCAAAAGTGGTCCAAGAATAGTAAAACAGTGAACTGGCGACAGAGTCATAAACAGCCAAGGCTCATTGATGCACATGGGGAGCGAAGGCTGGCCGGGTGTTCCCAAACAGACAAGCTTCTGTAGTTCAAATTCCTGAAAAAGTTAATGCTGGTACTGATAGAAAGGTGTCAGAACACACAGGGCATTAGAGTTTGTTGCATATGGGGCTGCATAAATGCAGACCAGTCAGGGTGACCATGCTGACCCCTGTCCACTGCCGAAAGCACCTACAGTGGGCACGTGAGCATCAGAACAGGACCACGGAGCAATGAAAAGTGGTCTGGTTTGATGAATTATGTTTTCTTTCACATCACATTGATGGGTGAGTGCATGTGTGTCGCTTACCTGGAGAACACATGGCACCAGGATGTACTATGAGAAGAAGGCAAGCTTGTGGAGGCAGTGTGATGCTTTGGGCAATGTTCTGCTGGGAAACCTTGGGTCCTGCCATCCATGTGGATGTTACTTTGACACGTACCACCTATGCATGAGCATTGTTGCAGACCATGTGCACCCTTTCATTGCAACGTTATTTCCTGATGGCATTGGTCTCTTTCAGCAGGATAATGCACCCTGCCACAAAGCAAAAATGAACACAAACAAGTTTAAGGTTTTCTTGGCTTCCAAATTCCCCAGATCTCAATCCAATCGCGCATCAGTGGGATGTGCTGGACAAACAAGTCCGATCCATGGAGGAACCACATCGCAACTTACAGGACTTAAAGTATCTACTGCAGATGGTGTCAGATAACACAGCGCACCTTCAGAGGTCAAGTGGAGTCCATGCCTCGATGGGTCAGGGATGTTTTGTTGTGGCAAAAGGGGGACCTACACAATATTAGGCAGGTGTCCATAATTTTATGGCTGATCGGTGAAAACTGATCTATTCCCCCAGAATTTTCAAAATGGCTTTTACGTTAGATAACAATTTGTTTTGCATGTTGCAACCACCACTAATATGCAACATTAGGAATGTATCAGTTGTTCAGTAGGTTGTTCTTAATTAACCTTAATCACTTCAAAGCTGAACTTCGGCTTGATGAAAGTATTATTGTTGCTTGCCTGCTAAATACTTAAATAATATTACACATACTTGATCAGCTGATTATAATTTTTTGTCAACCACTTTGAGACTTAATTTCCTGGCCTCTTTCATTATCTGCACTGATTTCATAGAATTGGAGAGGTCACAGCTAAGATACTACACCTCTAACAGAAAATGTTCACCTGTGTTCGTGGATATGTTTATTTTTAATTTTACCTTTATTTTTGCAGGCAAGTAATTTAAGAATAAGTTATTATTTACAAAACGGCCTGGCAGGGGCAAAAGGAAATGGGTATTGGCATTAAATAAGAAAACATGGTATAAGGCAACAAAACAATATTATTCTCAGGGTGATGAAAGAAGGTTCAACTGTGTGATCACGTTGGTCAGGTTAACAGAATATGGCATAATGATAATGGCCACTTCTGCGTCTGGTGGTAAGTGCGTCTGAACAAGCTTGATTAATTCAACTGCCCAGCTGTGTTGCCCAACGATTACGTTTATAAGGGTGTGAATACTGACGTTCGTTACCTAAAACAAATCACATTTTTATTTACAACTGTTTTTATACTGGGTACCCTATTTCTGTAGTTGTATCACACCCGGCCATGCGGTGGAGCTAATCAACATCGGCCCGAGCGGAAGTATTTTTCTCAAATAAAAAAGTTATTTCGAAGTCCCGCCCTAGTCTGTCAATGCATTGGCGCGCTCCCCTGGTCCCCGGCGACTGCCCTGGCTGTTCGGGTGAAAACATGGCAGGCATGAGTGCGGCAGGTCCTCGGTCGGCCTCGGCAGCTGGACCGGTTCAACAAGGACTTAAAGAAGCACTGATTGAGACTTTAACGGCTATCCTGTCACCAGTTCAAGAAGTGCGAGCAGCCGCTGAGGAGCAAATAAAAGTGTTGGAAGTGACAGAAGGTAAGCACGGATGCTATCTCTAGTCTTGGTGTCAGACCAGCTGGTGAAGTGGAAGGACTTAAGTACCATGTCCATGGGCCTTTAAGGAAAGATCACTGATAGTTGACTACAGTACAACAAACGATACCGTAATTGTACTGACTAACGTTAGTTTGCATTTAAGAAACGGTGGTTCTCTTCTATTATTGGCTGGCTAACTAGCAAGTGGCGCAAATGAATCCCAACTATATAGCTAATGTTAGCAGCTAATATGTTAGCGAGCTAGCTGACAGACTGACCATGTGTGTGAACCCCACTTTCTACACTGCTAGATAGCTAATTGTTGCTTATGGCTGCTATGTGTTGCCATCCTTTGATGTAGCTTCTAGCCTGAATCTCTAGTTAGCTATCGATCTAATAGCAAACTAGAGAAGCATCGTAATCTACCCACGCGTAAAGGTGGTTGAAATAACCATGAAAGCAGTTTAACTGCCAGGAACTGAAATGGTAATTGAAATAATACTTATAGAAAATGTCAGTCAAGTAATTGACATTCGTCATATGTTATCTCGAGCCATACTTTCCACATGGAATTCGAATAGAGTGACTGGTGATTGGTTGAATAGATTATCAAGACTGAAATCACGTTCTGGTCACTATAGCAACCATTCAATCACGAATGTCACGTTTTCCCGCGAATATGATTTTTCATTTATTCCCGCCTTGCGCCTCTGGAACACTTGACAAAGTCAGTATTTTTTTATAAATTCTCCCCACCCCACGAAAGTGTCCCAATACTAATCACAATTTTCTGACACCACTACCCTGTGCATGGTGAATGAATAGACTTAATAAGCTATACCATTATCAAAACCAGCTTGCCACTAATCCAAAATACAGTGGGATGGGGGGAGGCAGTGGCGGATGTAGGGACAGTGTGTGCATTGCCATTGTCTGTGGTGTTCCTCCAACGTGGCTAAAAGGCTGAATATGCATGCTCTCTGTCGGGATCCACTGCAATGTCACAGCAGCAAGAATGGCACCGGCAGGCCTCTTTCTGAGGGAGCTTCTCTATATATTGAGCTGTCAGCACAAACATTGTCTTCTGGAGTCTGATGTCACTGTCAGTTAAAGCTGGGGACGGAGTGGTGGCAGTCTGACTAGCCAAAAACACATGGAGAGTTGTCCCATGCTTCATTGATTTATTGATGTGCAGATGGCTTTTTTGTCAGTCATATAAACATTTAGGATATTTTGTTCCTGTGTTCAGTACATGTGAGAGTCAGTGTTTCCGGTATTCTCACCAAGTTGTGGCTAGTTAGTCCCAACACTCCTTTGCTGCCCCTTGGGCGAGTCACCACATATAGGTGTTTGAAAATGTATTTCTAATTCACTCATTTGGCGATTTTATTTCTTTTTTTCAAGCGAAACCAGATGTTAGATGCAGAAAGGCTGAGTTAACTACTAACACAAGATTTGTATGATTTATTTAATGGAACAGTAATTCAATACCCAATGCCCCCCTGTGTAATGTTAATATCCCCCTTACATTCAATATCTGGTTGTTTGCAGTGACTGCCACCAGATTGTTCCTCTATTTGTTGATCAGTCTCTCAGTGGGAGAAACTGGGCCACTTTCCCGTGCTGAACTGCTTTAATTACATCACCATTTGTAGGATTCACAGAATTTACTGCTCCTTTCACGTCATTTGATGTAGGATTCCAGGCCTTCGACCAGTCTGACATTGAAATGTTTAGAATTCTCATACAGTGCAGAATGCATGGGTTCTTCAAGTTTGTAAGTCTTCCAAGTCCTTATGCAGCAAAGCTTCCTCCCAAAATCCCTCTACCTCCACAACACCTGTGATTTTAATACTGCACAATGTATGGAATGTATTGTTTGGTTTTGGCCAATACAACAGGGCTTATGTTGTTCAAGTATTTAAAACTGTATTCAAAGTAATAAACTGACTTCAAAATGTGTGGTTGTTGTGATTTGTGTGCTCTTCCTCTGAAGTCCAAAGGTCTCACCCTGTGTCTTAGGAAAAATCCATATCTCACTCCAAGTCAACTCAATATTAGACCATATTTTCTTTAACAAAGGGATTTAGTCAATGCTGTGTTAAACAAGGATTGCCGTTTCTGTTGGTCCATATAAGTGGTTCCAAACCTTTTCTGGGAATTATGAAATCAGTTTAAAGCTATTCTATATAAGGAAGTTGATGATTGATTTACCACAGGTTGGAAACCATGATCTACATTCAAGCAGAGGAACATTTTAACATGAAATGTTGAAATTCTGATTTGACCAACCATCTACTGTGTGTTGTCCCTGCTCCATTATGTTGTAGAGTTTGGAGTCCACCTGGCAGAGCTGACTGTCGATCCTCAGGGAGCCCTGGCCATTCGGCAGGTCAGTTGCCAGAACCTTGGTGGTTTTAGGGTATTTGACTACTTCTCAGCCTTCTATCTCTCTGTCAATAAAGCCATGAATTAAACGGTGTCTGTCTTTTGTCCAGTTGGCCTCCGTCATCCTGAAGCAGTATGTGGAGACCCACTGGTGTTCCCTGTCAGAGAAATTCAGGCCCCCTGAGACCACTGACCGGGTGAGTTAAGCCATTTAACATTCTTTTAATTAGCCATGACGAAATGGATCCTTGTCAGTGGCTAGCTCAAATGAGAACCGCAAGTTCTGAAACCGTTAATGTTGCCTTAAACCCCGCCCCTCTCCAGGCCAAGGCAGCCATCAGGGAGCTGTTGCCTGGGGGACTCAGGGAGGCCATTAGTAAGGTGCGCTCTAGCGTAGCCTATGCTGTGTCAGCCATCGCTCACTGGGACTGGCCTGAAGCCTGGCCGCAACTGTTCACTCTCCTCATGGACATGCTGGTCAGCGGTGATGTCAATGCGGTGCACGGAGCTATGCGCGTCCTCACAGGTTAAGCAACACGGGTGCTTTATTGACGGGGCACCTTTATCCCGGTGTCCCATTTTCAGTTTTTGGTCTGTGTTTAGCTGCGCTTTGACATCCCCTCTGGGCTTTTACGCAGAGTTTACCCGCGAGGTGACCGATACACAGATGCCTCTGGTGGCCCCGGTGATTCTGCCTGAGATGTACAAGATCTTCACCATGGTGGAGGTCTACAGCATCCGTACCCGCTCCCGAGCGGTGGAGATCTTCACCACCTGTGCCAACCTGATCTGTGCAATAGAGGAGATGGAGAAGGGTGCGGCCCGCGCCCTGATCTTCCCCGTGGTGCAGCAGTTCACAGAGGCGTTTGTTCAGGCCCTGCAGATGCCAGATGGACCCTCCTCAGACAGCGGCCTGAAGATGGAGGTCCTCAAGGTGAGACGATGACCACAGGAGCATTTAGGTAGTAAGTCTGCTTAAACTTTTCAAAGATCTGTGACCATAGAGGAAGGTGACTGGTGTAAGGTCTAAAAGAGGATATTACTGGAGTGGCAGATAACGGTTGATCTCTTGTAAAGTAATAAAGATGCTTTTTGATCCAAGTGTTTCCCATGTACTGATTCGTTATTCCTCTGTCACTTCCCCAGGCTGTGACCGCTCTTGTGAAGAACTTCCCCAAACCAATGGTGTCGTCCATGCAGCAAATCCTGCCTATCGTCTGGGACACCCTGACAGAGAGCGCTGCTTTATATCCTTCATTGCAACCATGTTCTCTTCCTTCATCTTCTAGAAGTTAGGTGTCATCCTTCTTACTCATAGCATTTGTCTTTTGGAATGAAAGACATTTCTAGCCACTAAAACATTTGAAACTGGATAGAAAGTATATGAAATGCTTCTCATTAAGAAATGTCCGGAAAATGTTCTTTAGGTCGACTGCTTTGTTCTAAAATCTCAGTGACCCTGAAGCCAAAATTGTAGCCTAACTCTGCTGTAGACAATGGTATGACAATGGGTATTTCTTAACCAAGTGTGCACTTATGTTAGAACAGAGGTCAACTACACAGAGGAAGTAGATGACCCCATTGACTCTGATGGCAAGTACAACCTACTCTTATCTTCACAAATGTACCCAACTGTCTGCACTGGTTATTTTACTTTTTATATTCTCATTGAGTCAATGAGAATTCATCTGAATATAAAAATCAGTTGGGGGCAGGTCTAGATAGAGCTATATCATTTCCACAAGTCCAATCAGTGTTGTTGTGGTGTTTGTCCTTCTGTTTCTATTCCAGGTGAGGTCCTAGGCTTTGAGAACCTGGTGTTCAGCATCTTTGAGTTTGTCCACACTCTGTTAGAGAACAGCAAGTTCAAAAGCACAGTGAAGAAGGCTCTGCCGGAGCTTATCTACTACGTTATCCTCTACATGCAGATCACGGAAGATCAGGTACAAACTGCCTCACTCCTCAGACGTGTGTGTGTAAACCAAAACCATGACTGAAGTCAGGGTTTTGGGCTCCTCATCCATAATGGTTTCTCTGCAGATCAAGGTGTGGACGGCCAACCCACAGCAGTTTGTGGAGGACGAGGATGACGACACCTTCTCGTACTCAGTCAGGATCTCAGCCCAGGATCTGCTACTGGTGAGAACTAAACATGGGACTGGTTCAGTCGGGGCACATCAGGGCAGTAACTTGTTCACACCTTCTGTGGTGGGAACAAGCTACAAATGGACTAGTCCAAAACATTTATTGATTGATTTGTCATGGTAACCTGGAGAGAAGCAGTTGATGATAAAGTTTCAGGTTTTTGCAATGTTCTGAAGACTGAAAAAAACAGCTTCTTGAGATGTTAATCAGTGCTGAGGTCAGGGTCGAGGGTAACGTGTTTGAGTTTTTTACCATGCAGCCGTTGAGGTTCACAGTGAGATCTGCCAGTAAAACTCAGTTTCTTGGGTCCTAAAACTAGCATTTCTGTTTCTTTGGTTTAAAAGCAAGAAGATCTGTCTGCCCCTCATTAATATCTGAAATGTGTGCTTCCAATGTAGCTAATTTTGGGGCATCTCCATGTTTCCTTAAAATATACACCTGTGTGTCATCAGCATAACAGTGAAAATTGACATTGTGATTCCGGATGACATCACCCAAAAGCAGCATATATAGTGAGAATAATAATAGGCCCAAAACCAAGGTCATGCCATCCACACATAAAAAATGATATCTTTCAGATAAATAAGATTGAAACCAGGCTAGAACATGTCCACGTAGCCCAATATGGGTTTCCAGTCTCATGTGTTACCTTCACGAGTACAGTCTCCGTGCTATGATGGGGTCTGAAACGGGACTGGAGCATTTCAATTTTTTAATTTTTCCTTAGGAAGAAGGCATTCAATTGTTGGGAAACACACTTCTAAGATTTGAGAGGAATGGGAGGTTCGTTATTGGCCTATAATTGCTTAATATATCTGGATCCAGATTAGATTTTTTTTCAGGAGAGGCTTTATTTCTGCATTTTCTGTGAGTTTGGTACACATCCGGATGGGGAGCAATTCATTGCGTTCCACATTGGCTGACCTAACACCGGAAGTAGCTCCTTAAGTAAGTTGGAATCTGGTCTAGTCACCAGTTTGTGGGTTTAGAACTCATTATGGATTTAGAGAACGTGTCGGGTGATACAGGATCAAAATATTCAAGTGTTTTCACTGACACCTGGTCACGGAGTTTCAGGTTATTCTCAGGAAAATTGCAATTCTGGGGAATAAACCTATTTAAGGAAGAGTTCATTAATTGTTTGCTCATAGGGATTATCTTTTCATCAAAAAGGTTAATGTATTTATTCTTGTTGACATGTAGACCCACTTCAATTGTTGAGCATTGCTTCTTTGTTAACTTAGCAGTTGTGTCAAAGAGTAGTTTGGTCATTATGCATTCATTCTCTAGCGATATTATTGCATGTGCATATTGCTATTTATTCTCAACATTCTAACGAGGAACCCATTCAGATGTCAAGAACAAATGTCTATTAGTCACTAGTCCGTTTCCCCTTCTACCTTCCTCCTCCAAAAGGCGGTGGCAACAGAATTCCAGAACGAGAGCGCAGCTGCGTTAGCAGCGGCAGCAACGAGACACCTGCAGGAAGCCGAGCAGGCCAAGAACAGTGGCAATGAACACTGGTGAGGCACACCCACTGACGAGCAGTTACCTATTAAGCTGCCCGTGGCTTTCTCTCTCAGAGTAAAATGGACGCCTTTTAGGAGTTGTCTATTGTTTTGGCCTGGTATTCCAGGGTCTGTGCAGTCTTGCAGCCCATCGTTCCACGACCAGTGTGCAGTTTAGTTTGGGCCCGCTCTCACTGTCGTCCCATCTCGCAGGTGGAAGGTCCATGAGGCCTGCATGCTAGCGCTGGGCTCAGTGAAGACCATCATCACTGAGAATGTGAAGAACGGACGCGTTCAGTTTGACATGCACGGCTTCCTGGCTAACGTCATCTTGGCTGACCTCAACCTCACAGGTGAGTTAGCAACCTTTAGTTCAGCTCCGCAACTTCAGCGCCGTTCAGTTACACTGTAATTGATCTAGTGATTTTAACTGAGGTGGGTGGTGTGGAGATCAAGGAATGGTCATTTTGTGATCAGTGGAGTGTGATGGAGGATTTGGCAACAGTGGATACAGCAGCTTTGGTATTTGATAGTGACTCAATAGTATTTCTTACCTACAGTTTTATTTGTTTTCTACATTTCATTGTGCTTAATGGAAAATTGCATTAAATCCCAGCCTTGCAAATAAAATTATTTCTCCATCTGGAACAAAGCAAAAGGGATAGAAAAGGATAATTTTCCAAGCGGTGTCATGCTTGTCATGTACGGAGGACAAAGCTGGGGTCAGAAAAACCTCCTAAGGTAGAACGAGTGGCATTAGCTGGCACTGATGAATTCCTTCTAAGGTGTCACTTGACTCCTTTGCACCTAAAATAGTGTTAACTAGTGTTAATCCATCTTTTTCTGGATAAGCGCATCTGCTACATTACTTCAATTTGAATGATATCATAGTACATGGATCTGTAAAATGTTGTCTGGTCTATTGTCTGAAGATTTTGTTAAATAGGCCACGTCTAAAATTCAGAAAGCTCTAAACACATTGTCAAGGTAAGGCGGTGCCTCTAAAATTCTTAAGTTCTGTGGGGTGGTGGCTGATGTTGGCCATGACCATGCCCCTGGCACACCACTGACCACGCCCACCAGCTTAGAGCTTTGATCCAGAACATATGGTAAATGGCTGAAGTTTGTTGGAGTGTGAATGTGGCCCCCTAATGACCCCATGTGACCCCCCCCTCCCCAGCGGCCTCTCCGTTCCTGCTGGGCCGGGCCCTGTGGGCGGCCAGCCGCTTCACTGCCGCCATGTCCCCAGAGCTCATCCAGCAGTTCCTCCAGGCCACAGTCAGTGGCCTACACGGCAGCCAGTCCCCCTCGGTCCGCATCTCAGCCGTGCGCGCCATCTGGGGGTGAGAGAGAAACATGATCTTCAGCACGTTAGGAAGGCATACGACTTCTGACATACCGTTGAATACGCTTGTTCGTCTGTCCCCTGGTCATTGTAATAATCAAGAGCAGGTGAAGCGGTGCCAGCTTTGATGGACAGATCCGCCGTGTCGTTTGTCGCCGCCACAACATTGTTTGCCCTCATCTCAGGTACTGCGACCAGCTGAAGCTGTCGGAGAGCACCCATGTCCTTCAGCCGTTCCTGCCTGCCATCCTGGAGGGACTGGTGCAGCTGGCGGCGCAGTTCAGCTCCGAGGTGCTGACCCTGGTCATGGAGACCCTGTGCATCGTGTGCACCGTCGACCCGGCCTTCACCACCAGCGCCGAGAACAAGATCTGCCCACTCACCATCGCCATCTTCCTCAAATATAGTAACGGTAGGGAACCGACACGTCGGATGGATGTTAGCTTCCAGTCGGATGGATGTTAGCTTCCAGTCGGATGGATGTTAGCTTCCAGTCGGATGGATGTTAGCTTCCAGTCGGATGGATGTTAGCTTCCAGATGGTTCTGATGGGTACTTTGAGGTGTTGGCTTGTGGCGTACGTCCATCCCGACCTGCACATGTAATTGGTCGCCCTTTTTCTCAGACCCGGTGGTGGCTTCTCTGGCCCAGGACATCTTTAAGGAGTTGGCCCAGATCGAGGGGTGCCAGGGACCCATGCAGATGCGTCTCATCCCCACCCTGGTCAGCATTATGCAGGCCCCGCCGGACAAGATCCCCTCCGGCCTTTGTGCTGTAAGTCCTTAATTCACCTGTGTCGGATCCCACTCATCAACTGGTTATCAGTGCTTTGTGTGTTAGTACCGGGCTGAAACGAAAGCCTGCCCTTGCCTTAACTCTTTAGCCCATCGGCTGGTGAGTACTCTTCCGGCTCGTCTGCTCTTCTGTGAGCCATGTATCAATCTGTCCCCTGTGGTTCTTCCTCTGACAGACTGCCATAGACATCCTGACCACGGTGGTGCGGCACACCAAACCCCCCCTGTCCGAGATGCTAGTCTGCCAGGCCTTCCCCGTGGTGGCCCAGTGCACCCTCCGCACAGACGATAACACCACCATGCAGGTACACACACACACACACACACACACACACACACACTCTTTTGAAAGTATTCAGGCTCCTTTACTTATGATTCATTGTATGTTATATACTTATAATTGATTTAAAAAAGTTGTCTACACACTATAGCCCACAATGACACGCACCTTTTTTTCTGGAAATTAGTGGCAATTTATGTACAGTCCCCTCTAAAGGTATAGGAACAGCAAGGCCAATTCCTTTTTTTTTGTTGGTCACTGAAGACATTTGGGTTTAAGATCAAAAGATGGAAAGAAAGTATGAGACAGGAGTTTAGAATTTTAGCTTTCATTTCCGGGTATTCACATCTAGATGTGTTAAACAAACTCACCGTTTGTATTAGACCACAGCAATTTTAGGTGAGCAAAAGTAAAGATACAAATAATCTTAGAGTAATTAACATTTAATATTTGATGGCATAACCCTTGCTTGCAATAACTGCCTCAAGAATGTGACCCATCGACATCACCAAACTGTTTCAATCTTCATTTGTGATGATATTCCAGGCTTTTACCTCAGCTTCTTTCAGTTCTTGTTTGTTTCGAAGTGTTTCTCCCTACAGGCTCCTCTTAAGGAGGTGACAGGCATGCGTTATTGGGTTAAGGTCAGCTGATTGACTTGGCCAGTCTATTTTCCACTGATGAAGTCCTTTGTTTTGTTGGCAGTGTGCTTTGGGTCATTGTCCTGCTGCATGTTAAACTTCCTCCTGATAAGTTTCAATGCATTTCTCTGTAAATTAGCTGACACTTTTTCTGTAAACTTCTGAATTCATTCTGCTGCTACCATCATCAGTTACATCTTAATATTTAAATATTAATGAGCCTGTTCCAGAAGCAGCCATGCACGCCCAAGCCATGACATTACCTCCACAGTGCTTCACAGAAGAGCCTGTATGCTTCGGATCATAATCAGTTCCTGTCTTTCTCCACACTTTGGCCTTTCCATCACTTTGGTAGAGATTCATCTTGGTCTAATAGGTCCATAAGATTGTGTTCCAGAACTTTTGTGTCTCATCTCTGTACTTTTTTGCACATTTCTATCTGGCTTTCCAATTCTTACCGCTGATAAGTGGTTTGCATCTTGTGGTGTGGCCTCTATATTTCTGCTCTCTGAGTCTTCTTCGAACATTGGGTTTTGATACCTTCACTCCTGCACTGTGGAGGTCGTTGGAGATGTCACTGATGTTTTGGGGGGTTTCTTCATAGCTCTCAAGATATTTCTGTCATTGTCTGTTTTTTTTGGCCAACCTATTTGACATCTGTTGCTCAGTACACCAGTAGTTTCTTACTTTTTCATGACATTCCAAATTGTTGTGCTTGCTATGCCCAATGTTCAGTGGCTCTGGTCGGTTTTCCTTCTTTTCTCAGCTTGACAATGGCTTGTTTTTCTCCCATAGACAGCTCTCTGGTCTTCATGTTGGTTTATCCTCTTTAACAAGAAATGCGGTCTTTATAGGTGTAAACCAAGGATGGAAACCTAGACTAGTCATGCAGAGTTATTTAATTGTTGATTGTTTGAACAATCAACCTTAAAGGCAACAATGGGCAACAAGAAATGTCTGTCAGTCACATGTTCCAATAGTTTTGCTCACTTGAAAAATGTGTGAATTCAAACAGGATGGTATGTCCTGAGTTGTTAAATGCATCTAGATGTGAATACCAGGAAATAAAAGCTGAAATTCTGAACTTTTGTCTCACATCTTTTGATCCTAAACCCACATCTTCAGTGACCAACAAAAACAAAGGAATTTGCCTTGCTGTTCCAATACTTTTGGAGGGGACTGTCCATAAAATCCCATTGTGCAGTGTTTTGTAGTAGTGCCTTTGAAGATCCTCAGAACACCCAAAGCTGTGATCACTGACAAAGAACTCTGTATTTTCCTCCGTTCGTCCTTCCCTCAATCCTGAACAGTCTCCCAGTCCCTGCTGTTGAGAATCACTCCCGTAGCATGATGCTCCCACCACCATGTATGAATTTACCCCAGGGGGAATCCAGTCAAGGTCTAGAAACATTTCAAAGATGATCAAAGGGCGTAGGATACATCTGAGCTCAATTTGAAATTTCACAGCAAAGGGTTAGAATACTTACATACATGAGAGATTTCAGTTTGAATAAATTCACAGACCTTTCTAAACATTTTGCTTTGTCATTCTGGGGTGTAAATTATAAATCGAGTCTATAACACAACAAAATGTGGAGAAAGAGGAAGTGTCTGAATACCTTTCATACCCCATGTATTTATCTTAATGAAATTAAAAAAAATAAACTTCTACTTGGTCCTCTCCAGAACGGCGGCGAGTGTCTCCGTGCGTACGTGTCCGTGGCCCTGGAGCAGGTCGGACAGTGGCGGGACACGGAGGGCCACAGTGGCCTCTGGTATGTAATGCGGGTGGTTAGCCAGCTGCTGGACCCCAGGACATCAGAGTTCACCGCTGCTTTCGTGGGCCGCCTGGTGTCAACGCTGATCGCACGCGCCGGCACCGAGCTGGGCGAGCAGCTGGATCAGATCCTCCGAGCCATCCTTAGCAAGATGCAGCAGGCTGAAACGCTCAGCGTCATGCAGGTAGAACCAGGCACATCAGGATTGTTCCTCTTCTTTGTCGACCGGATGACTTTGATGTTTTTCAGGGATGCTAAGATGTCACCATAAAGATATCATCTGTATATCTGCTGTTATAGCATCTGTTCCACTGTGGGCCATCTCAGTGGTATCAGTGGAGTTCATCCGCTGGTCCCTCCTGATGACCTGGTTGGAGTTGTTTTCATGACCAACATGGTCACCGGAGGGATTAGCCAAAGAATTTGGAATTCCTGCCCACATGACTATATTAGAATGACTGATGCCTTCAGTGGCAATGTGTCTCAGTCCTATAACCATCTCTGGGTGTCATGCTGCCAGTATTACATCTGTTTTTCAAGAAGGTGCTGGCGTAGGGGGTCTCCACATGGATCCTGCTGTAACATCCTCTTCCTCCTCAGTCTCTCATCATGGTGTTCGCCCACTTGGTCCACTCTCAGCTGGAGCCTCTGTTGGAGTTCCTGTGCAGTCTGCCGGGCCCCACGGGCAAGCCGGCCCTGGAGTTCGTCATGGCCGAGTGGATGAGCCGACAGCACCTCTTCTACGGACAGTACGAGGGCAAAGTCAGGTGAGGTCCACCCCCAGGTGGTAGAGAAGATCACCGTTAGAATGCAGTGTGAACCAATGTTGCGCTCCCGTCTGTGGGCCACCATCTGTTTTTATTTCGTCCCGCTTTCTAATGTTTCCAACCCCCTCCTGCGGCAGCACGGTGGCCCTGTGTAAGTTACTGCAGCACGGCCTCAACACCAACGACAAGCGCCTCCAGGACATCGTGGTCAAGGGGGAGGAGATCTTCGGCCCAGACGAGGGCATCCGCACACGCTCCAAGTCTGCCAAGAGTACGACCAATATCTTGCACGTCCCGTTTGTTCACCTGTGTATTTGAGCCTTTAGTAGTGATGTATAGATTCAGAATCAGAGTTTTATTTGCAAAGTAAGTTTCACAACAAACAATTTGTTCCGGCCCATTAGTGCAACAATTTATACAAAACGAGTAAGGGAAGTAAAAACATAAGAGCATTAATAAATTACTAAGAAGTCTCTTAGTACAGAATAAACTTGTTTTCGCTGGTGGTCTGTGCTGGAATGCACTTCTCCGCATGGCTTTACTGTCTTCGTCTCTCCGTCCAGACCCTGAAAGATGGACCAACATTCCGTTGCTAGTCAAGGTCTTCAAGCTCATTGTCAATGAGCTTTCATCCGTGGTGGAGGCCAACGCCACCAGAGCTGCGGCAGCGGAGTGGAGTCAAGGTGGGGTGACGTTGAGACGTACTGGCCACAGTTCAAACGCCTTCACACGCCAATGTTCCTTTGGCCTTCAGGGGGACAGTTGAGCTACATGACAGACTGATGTGCATTCTTTCACTGGACTTAGGTCTTCTGTGTAACTGATACAAAGCACTACTTGTGTCCTAAACTTATGGCCTTGTTGTCTGTTAAACTCGTGGTCTCTGATATTTGTTTACTGCCAACCAGTCCTTTTGTAGTTAACCTTCAATTGTCTGATTTGGCCAATGCAGATTCAGGTGGGATGTGGGAGGACCAGGAGGCAGAGGATGATGACGATGAGGAAGAGGAGGATGAAGGGCTAGCCGGACAGCTTCTGTCTGACCTTATCGCCTCTAACAAATATGGTGAGGTTTTCCCCTCTCAGGCACCTCCTAAGGCCAACTCATCATCGGAGTGGGAACCAATATTGGGTGTAGCGCTCCATCTGCCGCGTTTCATCTTTTATTATTCTCTCAGATGAAGACTACTATGAGGACGATGATGATGAAGAAGATCCAGATGCCTTAAAGGATCCCATATATCAGATAGACCTCCAGGTAATGTCTCAGCTTTTGCTCATCTCCTTCAGGTTTGAGTTCACACCAGCATGACTAGTTCGGGAGGATGTAGACTCTTAGGCCAAGTCATGTTTACTAGGCCTGGTAGTTATGTTGGCAAAAATGTTTGAACTGGAACCCAGTTTAAATCGGTAACGCCTCCCGACATGTCAAACCAATCGATGGCCTTCCTTGGCCGGTCCGTGTGTAGCAGTATAATATTGTTCAGTGTGTGACTGCCCTTGCGGGGCTTGGATCAGCAGTTCTCTAAACACACTGACGTTAGTCACCCACTGAGCGCAGTTACGATTGCATCACCAAAGCCACGGCACCAGAGAAACTACTAAAACAAGGTATTGAGTTAGTGACGAAAACAACCATTTTCGCAGACGAGCTCAAGCTCAGTCAAACTGGAAGTGTCTCCTGTGCATAGCCCTCTATAGGTCAGCTCACAGGTTTTATCGCTTTTGCCAATACCCTGTGTGTGTGGTACTGTGGATTTGGTTAGTAAGTGTTTATTTGTAAAAAATTATATACATCTCTGGAAAAATTTAAGAGAACACTTTTCTTTCCTTTCCAAAAAAAGTTGAAAAGGAAAGTTTTGAGTGAGGAACAGGTGTTCAATTTGCAGTGGGTTCTTAATTTTAACCCTTATGTTCCTCACTCAAATCCTTTCTTTTTGACTTTTTTAGAAAGGAAAGAAAAAGATGCAGTGGTCTCTTAATTTTTTCCGGAGCTGTATATTAGCTTTTTTGCCGGACTGCTTAAGCTCCCGTGTTTGGATCTCCTCACAGGCAAAGCGAAGTACGCATTATGAATTATTCCATCCAGACAACTTTGTTGGCTAAAAACTGCTGAGTCTACATTATCGTAAGTCTGAAGTAAAACAGTTTACGGTTATATTGAGACTGTTTCTGGTGGATCATCAAAGTATTCATCCGTGCATGCGTTTTGGGTCACGATAGACAAACATGTTTGCTGGCTACATTCAGTTGTTACGTTATAGTTAGTCTTGTGTTCAGGGCAGACACAAGGCTATACTAACACGTGTCAAATGTACAGCTCTTTGGTGTAGTGGTTAATGACACAGCCTTTCAAGTGGGTGACCCGCGTTCGAATCTTGAGAGAGTAACGCTTTTTACTGCGGGTCGGCTAAACTAGGCTTGCCTGGTTTCTTGTCAATTAAAGCACCGTCAAAATAAATTGCCTCTGTTTGACTTTCAGGTGCCTAAGACTTTTGCACTGAACTCTATACAGTACAACCAAAACGACTATTCTCTTCAGTTAAGTGTTTCAGATGAGGAATTGTATTAATTTAATGAATTTTGAGAATAGAGAATACTTTTTCCTCTTCTCTGTATTTGCAATGCAACTAACAAGTCTATGAAACAAACAGCACATTTTCTGTCTAGTGTGAAAACAGCTCTGGTCACACCTAATAACAAACAGGTGAGAGTTTTCTTGGAATGGAACGCCCAGTAGAAATCACAGCAGTAGAAGCCCTTCATTCATTGAAACTGTTAATGAAATAGGCCTTCAAAGGAAGTGTGATGAGATTTGAAGGTATGGCCCTGCTAGATCATGACTGATATAATCCCTTATGTAGATTTATGCCTCGCAAATGATTTTTTAAATATATTTTATATAAAGCTGGCTAATGTGCACTGTTTTCCAGGCCTATCTGACAGATTTCCTGACCCAGTTTGCCCAGTCTCCATGCTACAGCATGTTCTCTGGCCACCTCAACGATGCCGAGCGACGAGTCCTGCAGACGATCGGCATTTAAACCTGCTGCTATCCCCTTCCCTACATCAACCCTGCTTGAACTCTCTTGCCCAACCCCCCCCATGCTCACCAACCAATCACCGACCCCCGAATATGGAAGAGGATCTGATTGGCCAGGTGGCTGATGATGCTTCACTTCCATCTTATACAGAGGAACACGATTGGACGGGGGGACAGACATGCACTTACCCATAAGCCCCTGTCAGTTTGTTTTGACAGTATGACTGGGGAAAAACTGCAGACTTGGAGGGGTTTGGAGGTTGGTGGAAGGTGTTGAGGGACACCTGCTTCTGATCCCACGGGGGGCTGGGAGACGATCCTGTGGATGTGTTCCTCTGTCTTCATGCTCCTCCGCCCTGTAGGACTCGTTGCAGGACGTGGGATCTGACCGAGGGGTTGACGTCTGGCAGTAATGGGACAGGCAGACAGGGCAGCAATGATGTATGAACAGAGTTAACTGTGTCCCATTGGTAACTCAGCCCACTTATTTTTGTGCTTCTGTAAGAAATAAAAAATAAAAAAATAAAAGAATAATGCAAACTTCCAAGAAAAAGGCAAAGGGACTTAATGACAACTGACAGAAAAAAGAGAAACATCCTTGCAACGGAGTGCGAAACATTGGCGGCCTTATTTTCAGAAACCATTGACTCTTAGGATTGGAATGAAAAACTCAAGGACCTCTGGTCACCTCCAGGGTCTGGGTGGGTATGAGGGACTCACACTGTTGCCATGGTGTCTCCTTTCTCATTTCCTGTGCCCACTGGAGTTGGGTGACATTTCTAAATAAAAGTCCCAACAGGACACCATTTCTAGTTTCATTTTTTTGTTCACTACCTGGAAGTCAAATTGGGAACACAGGAGATGTATTCTAACCGTTTTACTTGCCAAGTTTGCCCAAAGGTTGGTACTCTGTAGGTGACCAAATCCAGTTGTCTGTCAACGTTTTGTTTTCTATTTTGTTTTTACTTGTCTTTCAGGAACTTAAAGCATTTTGAGGAAGAATTTGTTTTTTTATTTCACTTGATTTATCTGCTATTAATTGTTGTTAGTCATTGTGACTATGAAATGTGGATCATAATGATTACACACCTGGCACGCATTACATAAACGTTGTGATCCCGAAAATATACATTCAAATAATTTTGCACATGCTCTTATCCTGAGTGGCTTACAGTCGCGAGTGACACTGCTTTTGTTAAAATTCTCATTTTATTTTAAATCCCGATTTATTTAAAGTTAACATTTTTTATAATTATTTGGTCAGTCAAATTGATTGTTTCAAACAACAATTCTCGTGGAAATGCCTGTATGACGCATAGAGATTGTGTTGTGTGGACTACTACCTCGGCATAGCTAATTTCAATACAGCCTTACGCCTAAAAAAACAAGTCTGCATAGATATCATTAAAATGTGGCAACAGGGCGTTCTCATCGTAGGATGCTTCACTGTTTTGTTTTTATACAGTAATTGAATAATGTGCTGTATATTCTTTCCACCGGGAGGCGCTAAGTAATCTCATTGGATCTCATCCGACATCTGGCAGCGTCACAGGCGATGTGTCATTCTACCCAGATTTTGATCACTGAACTCATTCCCGGCTGTTATGTATTTCAACACTGCTACAATATGATTATAGAGAGGTTATTTACAGCGGCGTAGTGTGCGAAATAGCTGTTTATTCTGTCATTCCTTTTGCGGGGGGGGGGAAGCGACATTTTCGTCATTCGGACAGTATGTTTACGCTTGGTAAGATGTCTCTTGTCGCTATGGCTCTGCCGGTGGTCACCGTCCTCCTCTTCGTCTGGCGCGGTAAGTATTGACGATACGGCTTGTTTTATTTCCCAAACAGGCCGCGGTTCTTGTCTACGTTTCTGGATATAATTTACACGTGGTACATGAATGTATCCATCGATAGTCGCTATAGGCGAATTGCCCTCGACACAACGGGCTACAATGATTTCTGGTTATGTTTGAACGTTCCAAGGGCTGTACATGCATTTTAAGGATGTTTTGCTATTGTGTGAAATATTTATTGTAGACGTCTGATATGTTAATTAAAGTATTGGTTTTCAATGTTTATTTAAATTATTGCAATCTATTGTAGTCTCAACTGAAATGCGAAACAGACAATAGACACATTATTCTCACGCCTACGTAGACAAGTGATATTCTGTTAAAGGCACACTATGTACTAAGACTACATTTCTTAAATGAATCTCAAATGAATTTGCTTTTTAATTAAATGCTGAATTTAACCGTAAATTAACCTTTATTACATTAGTTACGAGTAGAACACGTTGTGAAATCAATTATTGTTGACAAAATTGATAAGGTGAATACACCATTCAATCTGTTTAAATGCATGAAATCAACTGATTAATATCTTAACTGTATAATATACTGAAAAGATTCAGTGACATGGTTTCATATACTCAAAAGAAGCATTTACAGTAAAGCTTTCTATACTCAAAAGAAGAATTTACAGTCAAGCTTTCTGTGTTCCCAGTTCGAGTTGCTTTGAACGCAGCATTAGCCTGTTTCCACACGGGCAGGCAAATTCAGATGTTTTTTTTCCACTTATTTGTGACCATATACGCCGAAAGACCACATGTTGAGAATCAGATCAGAATTAGCTGCCTGTGTGTAAACAGGCTAATATCGCAACTCGAGGTGGTCACTACTAATGACATCAATGTTTCCAAGTCAACTTGAGAGGAGGAAAAGAACCTCAACTGTGAAAGAAGTTTTGAATGGTCATCCAACTGGAAATTAAAAGTGAGGTGTTCAGGCAACATCCTAGAGCTGAACCAAGGATGTTATTTCACTTTTTTCTTTTCCCAGTTCAGAGTTTTGAACATGGGGAAACCTTTTAGGGAAGAAGGAACTGTGGTCCTATCTCATGCACAGCCCAATGTCATGTTTACTGTCTTTCATCATTTTCCACTGCTATGTAGTAATTATAAAGTTAGATTTAGAAGATAACAGATTTAGACACCAAAGCAGGCTGTCACCCCCTTAGTGGAGGATGTGTAGTCTGTTTTCTGTTTCCATTAAGACCAACCTTCTAAGTCTGCCTGCAGTGGATGCCACGGATGACTGCTTGTGGTACGTGGACAAGAATGGCACCTGGCACAACGGTGTACCCTGTCCCCTGATGAGCTTCTGCTGTGGTAACTGCCACAAGCGCTACTGTTGCCTGGATGGGAACAAGAGGATCACTGAGAGGGAACAGAAGCGCTGCATGCTCTTCCAGTTCA
Source organism: Esox niger (assembly GCA_016801105.1). Classification (NCBI taxonomy): domain Eukaryota; kingdom Metazoa; phylum Chordata; class Actinopteri; order Esociformes; family Esocidae; genus Esox; species Esox niger. Next base: position 16,768 of record JACXGJ010002625.1, on the reverse strand, counting down.
GGTGTGTGTGTTTGCGGAAAGTGTGCCAGACCACTTCCCTAAATGTCAGGCGGTTATTCACTCAGGCTACATTTTTCTGCCTGTTGCTCCCTGGTCATGTTTTGCACCGTGCCATCACTTTTTTTCATTAGCTGTCTGAAACCGTTTATCATCACACTTAAGTGGTCTTCCTTTATTTCCTCTTGGGATTGGTTTGATGCTGAGGTAAGAGACGCTTCTGCCAAAGTGCAGATTTGGTTGACAGCATAAAAAGCATCCCACATCACTTCATCCGATGCCAGAACACCCACTCGGAGAGCAGGAGGTGTCCAGTATGGAGAAAACCTGTTCAAATGAAAACTGGGAGCTAGTTGTTGATCTTAATCAATAAACATTTTTTAATTCTTACTACTTTTCTTACTCCATTTTAGGACCTAGTTTGAAAATAATAAAAATTAAGAAGACCAATCTGTGGGTGGCACCGGTTCAGGATTGAATACATTTTCAGAAATGCTGATCTAAGATCAGTCTCCCCATATAATTATGTTCATTACACTTTTAGAAGGCCAATCCTCCTATAAGCACTCCTATACTCTAAAACACTATGAATAGCTGAGGCAGAGACAAGGGGTGCAAGTTACTATGAAACCTGGAACTCAGAAATCAAACGGTTACTGTATAAGAAAACCTGGTACTTTGATCCTGTGATATGAATATTTAAAACATCTGGCAGTCATTGAGGAGATCACTTAACTGTAAATCCTCACCAGGGAGCCCTGCTTTCCCTCCACTTTGGAGAGAAAATTTTGGTTGACGTTTTTGTGTTGAACTGATTGAAATGAATGTCGTCATAAAATGTTTGAATAAGATGGTTAATGTATTGACATTACTCTGTGGACGCTAATAGCAGTCTGAAATGTCTATTCATCCCTCTTTCTCGTAGCCCCACCACTATTGCAGGCATTGCATCGTCCATCCTGCTGTTCGTGGCTATCATTGCCACCATGGTGTGCTGCTTCATGTGCTCCTGTTGTTACCTCTACCAGCAACGACAGCAGCGTGGCAGAACGCCCTACGACGGTAACATGGAGGACTGACATTTATGTAATGTGCTGAAGTGTCCTGCGTTGCTCAGTCGGAATAGCATGGCACCTGCACTGCCAGGTTTTCTTCATCTCACCACTGTAAGGTGCTCAGCAGAATTGTTTCCACTGGTTGTAGAAGTGGCACAATTGTGCCAAAATGGTTCCCACGAATTGAGCAATGTATCATGTAGAGAGCCTTTTCTCCACATTTTTTATGATATGAATTAAATGTATTATTTACGTAACAAATTGACCGTAACCTAAAGAATTCCCCATACGAAGCAGGTACAAATACAGTATTCATAGCTTTTATTCGATGCCTTCACAGCCATCACCGCTTGGTGTCTTCTTGGGTTAGCCTCCACCTGCTTTGCATACCTAGATTGGGGCAGTTTCTCCCAGTTTTCCTCTCTAGGACTGTGAAATACCTCAAAAATGTTTCCCCCCCATAACTTTTCTCTGATCGATGCTTGGACACAGATGTCAGAGGATGTCAATACTTGGTTATTGCTCTGACAGGCATTCTGAAGTGTGGTACCTTATGTAGATGTGTGCCTTTGTAAATCATGTCCAGTCAATTTATTTACCACCAGTGGACTCCCCAAGTCCTAGAGACTCAAGGATGATCAAAGGACACAGGATGCACCTGAGCTCAATTTGGACAAGATATTTCAATGTTGCATTATTCTTCAAACATTTTTAACTACCACAAATAAATAAAAAATATTTAGACTTGTAATTCTGGTGTATTGTGTATGGATTGGCAAAGCACCAGAAAATGTGGAGATAATGTAAGGGGTTTTAATACTTTCTGAAAGGCAGTGTCTGTGCCGCATATCATTGAAACCGCTTGCTTTTAATCATGCATTTGTTTTGTTAACTGAGGCATAACAGTAGAGTCTCAGTAAACCAGTGCGATCACCCCAGTCACCTACTTCCCTCTAACCCTGTGTGTGTCCACCCACAGCCCAGCACATCCCTATGGCCAGCTACCCAGTGGAGCCCATGTATGATGCGTACGGCAAGCCCCTGGTGAGGGGACACCCTGACTATCCACACCCCGGTTACCCAATGGCAAGCCAGTACCCAGGCATTCCCCAGCCGTACCCCATGATGCAGCCGGGCCCGTATCCCCCTTACCCCATGGTGGACCCCGGGTACCCTCAGGGAGGTAAGACCGCATCCAGATTCTCTTTTTTATAACTACGCCGTGAAATGCAATATCAATGCCCAAAGACACGTAGGCCGGGTTATTAAGCTCATATTCAAACAGGTTGTATCCAAACAGATCCATATGACTTTGAACCAGATGTTGTGTGTTGTCATAATTGACCTTTGAATATCACGTGTTGTAGCACCCCCTCCCTACTCGCCACCACAGTACACCCCCCACCCCAGTCACTGAGGGGAGTCTGGACGTGTAAACAGCGGTGGGAGAGGGGGGTAGAAGGACCATGTCAAGGATGGAAGGCGACCACACCGAGGTCATCATGGCTCTCAGCTCTGCTAACGGTTGCCCTGTCAAAGTCTACCAGAGGCACTTCATTTCAATTTATGTTCAATGCCCTTTCCATGGAACAAAAGTATGTTTTGAGTTGGGTCCCGCTGTCTGTCCTTACACTGACAGCTTCATGTGGAAAATGTCCCATCTTTTTGAGTGAGGTAAGCCCACCCGAATCACACTGACATCCATCCATTTATATAAGGGCAACCCAAAGCCACACACTACAAGGGCACGCACTTCATTTAACATTCATTAATGTAAATAAAATGTAAGGAATGGGTAAAGTCTGCGTTCCGGTCTTTGCTTGGCTTCAATTTGCTACGTTGGCGCATAACAGGGTATGTGAGTGCTGATTGTAAAAACTCTAAGTACAGGTTAAGTTAGGTCTATTTAAACACCTCTACCTTCAGGTTCACACTGTTAGGTCTTTTTAAACACCTCTCACTGCAGGTTAGCACTCTGCAGGGATTTCTTTTAGCATCTCATACTCAGCTTGTCTTCTTTAATAGGATAATTATATTTCTATTGCAATGTCACTTAAACTGGTTCTGCTAGATCCAAATGTGTCATCATCCTTCAAGGCCAGGAGGATGTTTATTTCCTAGTGTTATTGTGTAAATGTTACATTTCTGTAATATATCAGGCTAACAACTTAAAAATGATCCGAGCCTCATTGTGAAATCAAGCTAAACTATTTTAATACATCTGTTGTGAAACATATTTTTTCATGTGTTGGAGTTAAACATTTAATGTCCTATTGTCACTTTAACAAGCAGACTACATTGGATGATAATTTTGAAATCGTACCATTACATGGTTTGAGCATTTATTTACATGTAATATTTATTATTATAATATTTCTCTCTGAGCCACATACAGTAAAACATGGCATGTAGAGCATGTTATACAGGTGTACAACCCCGTTTTCAAAAACATGATGCTGTGTAAATGTAAAGAAAAACAGACTGCAATGATGTGCAAATCATTTAAACCCTACATTCAACAGACAATATTACAAAGACAACGTATCAAATGTTAAAACTGAGACATTTTATTGTTTCTTGAAAAATATATTCCCACTTTGAATTAGATGACATGTTTAAAAAAAGGTGAGACAGAGGCAACAAAAGACTGGAGAAGTTGTTTAATACTAATAAACAACCTGGTGGAACATCTCTACTAATTAGGTTGATTGGCAACAGGTTGAGAAACATGATTGGTTAAGAGAAGAGCATCCCAGAGAGGGGGGCAATGATTTTTGGAGCCTCAGGCAGCACTGCATTCATTCTGTAATTGATTCTGTAGTGGAAACATTGCATGGGCTCAGGAACACTTTGGAAAACCATGAACACAATGCATCACTGCATCCACAAATAAAAGTTAAATCTCTTCCAAGCCAAGACAAAAGATATTAACAAATCCAGACCGCTGTTTTCACTGGACTCGAGCTAATTTAAGATGGACTGAGGTGAAGTGGAAAACTGTCCCGTGGTCTGACAAATCAAAACTTGAAATAATTTTTGGGAATCATGGATGCCGGTTCCTCCAGACTAAAGAGCAGAGGGACCACCCAGTTTGTTATTAAGGTTGAAAAGTCAGCATCGTTATGGTATGGGGATGCATTAGTGCACCTGGCATGCGTGACTTGCACATCTGTGAAGGCACCATTAATGCTGAACAATATATACCGGTTCTGAGGCAATAAATGCTACCATCCAGACAATGTGTTGTTCAGGGAAGGCCTTGGTTATTTTAGCAAGACAATGCCACACCACATTGTGCACATATTACAACAGCATGGATCTGTAGTAACAGAGTCAGGGTGCTGAACTGGGCCTGCCTGCAAAACATATGATAAAGGAGCTAAATCCTATTTCAAGCAAGAATGGGAATACATTTAACTTTCAAAACTACAGCTAAAGTTTTTGTCAGTTCCCAAATGCTTACAGAGTATTGTTAAATGAGGTGATGCAACACAGTGGTAAACATGCACCTGTCCCAACTTTTTTTTTAACATGATACTGGCATCAAAATCAAAATGGGCTTGTATTTCACAACATTTCTCAGTTTCAACATTTGATATGTTTTCTTTCTACTACTTTCTATTGAATATAGGGATTTAATGATTTGCACATCATTGCATTCTGTCTTTTTTTTTTTACATTTTATGCAATGTTCCAACTTTAGTCAAAACACGGTTGTACAAGCTTTATCCAGGTGAAATGGGTCGGATAAGGTGACATGTCCTCATTGAGATGTTTAATACATTTGTACAATGTGGTTTATACGCACACTGAGGGACTTGGCATATTTACTCAGACACTAATGATGAATGTGAAACAATGATGCAATAAATCTACTGATATTCTTGCCCATCTGCTGTTTAACAGTGTCAGTGTAAAACAATGACAAAGGTCTAGTGTTCTTTATAAACACGTGTAACTATTTTACTATTTGAATTACTGGATTACTTTGATATTTATTGTCAAGCTGTAAAGTAATGTACAGTACATAATTGAAAAACTTTCTACTGGATTTGCTGATGGGGTGATGGGTTTCATTTACCTAATGAATGCACTTCTTTTATTGTGTACAAACTGTGTGTATTAAATCTGTTGCTAGTAGAACAGTTACCAGGTCTTTTAATGGTTGTCTATTGTTTCATGGATGGTAAGACATTGTAATATAACAAGTGTTATGTTTTTTTTCTAATAAATTATAACTTTGGAATGTAAAATGTTTTTTTTTTTTGCCAGGTTCAGTGAGGGTAATAAGTATTTGATCCCCTGCTGATTTTGTATGTTTGCCCACTGACAAAGAAATCATCAGTCTATCATTTTAATGGTAGGTTTATTTGAACAATGAGAGACAGAATAACAACAAACTACTAATATTCTGAATCTAATTGAAACCCAGACTTATAGGTATTAGCTATCAGGCTTCACTAAACCCTAATTATTTCAGGAAAGCTGTGATCATTCTAAGAAAGCTGTGATCATTCTAAGAAAGCTGTGATCATTCTAAGAAAGCTGTGATCATTCTAAGAAAGCTGTGATCATTTTAGGAAAGCTTTGATCATTCTAGGAAAGCAATGATTGATATGTATTTCTACTACAGCCCACTAGATGTCCTAAAGTTATTACATTACAGCTGAGAGAAATCCTCTATTTGAATAAAGCTATTTAATAATTGACAGATTGCTAAAGACTACAAATGAAAAAAGATTGTACATTAAGTCTGTTTAGATGAAAGACTGAACCCTCTCAAAATAATGCTTCAATCATAAAAGGGGAAGTAGCAGAGTTTTATACCAGGCTTTGGCATTTCTGTAAACCTTGGCCCTTCCCATTGCCTTTAAAGGACTATGTACCCTGCACTAAATATGGCCATGCCGTTTCCAAGGATTTCAAAGAATGTCTCAGCCTTACAGATCACTTTAACGATAGGCTTACGCACTCCATACTGGTCCCCGTCTGCAAGCCCAGCCTCAAGTCCACCCTCTTAGCATCACGATTGATGCATCTGGTGACTTCTCAGTTAGAGGGACATCGCTTTTGGCCCATTCAGGGATATTCTGCAGGTTCCTACACTAGGAAAACACTAGTGAGATACCAAAGGAACTTGTAGGCTGACGTTTTGCCGGTTCTGCAATCATGTCGAGGAGGAAGATGAAAGGACTTACGCGCATTGGGCGCATGGTGAGCGAGGACCCCGACCTGGATAACCTGCTGTCCAACCTGTCCCCCGAGGAGATGGAGGAGCTGGAGAAGGAGGTGCTGGTGATCCCTGACCTGGGTCCGGACGAGGGCAGAGTCTTAGAACAGCCTGTTACAAACATTGTCCGGGACAGTGACTCTAAGCTGGACAGCCGCGAGCGCCCTGGCAGGCTCAGCCGAAGGGAACAGTCAATTGAGGTATGGTTATCAAGACTGAACAACAAGTCAGTGTAAGCGAGCTGCTTTTGTTCTGTTCCTCTAGTTGGGGACTGATCATTCTCATTGATTCTGATCATTGATTGTGGTGGAGGTTATTCACATCATTTTGACAGACTGCACAACAGCCCTGTATAAACTCCATGTTTCAAATGTTCATACTGTAATGCCATAACAATAAGTTAGTCAACAGCTGTTGGAAGCCAGATAAACAAATCATTCAAAAAAAGATTACAAGGTGGGCTAGTGTTGCTTGAACAGCTATTTTTATGATTCTTCTGATGTGTTCCCCTGCCGACTGGACCTCTGAAAAGATTCCAGCAGCTCATTAATCACTCTCCAGTGCTGATAGTTCTAATGCCAAGAAAATTCACTATGTATATCTTTAAGAGGCTTTGACATTCTACACTGGTAAACAATGGAGATTATTAAAGATCGTTATCCAATCACTATTTGGGTGTGTGACACCAGATTTAGATATACCTTTGTAGTTTGAAAGGTCAAAGATTTCTATAACAATAAACAAAATCGAATTATTTTTTATTTAGGATTGGGCAACACAACGCCAAGATGTTTCCGTTAGGGTGATTATAACGAGGCATACTTCAGATGACGGACCCTTGGTCCTGGGGAACTTCTTAATCCCGACCTGATGGAATTCTTTGGTTGATCGAGCCTATGCTCCTCGCTGCCTTTTAAGGACACATCTGCCAGGGCTCAAGACTCGCACAGTTAAACAGATGGAGCAAGGCTCACAAATCAAACACTTAGCTGCTCCGCAAATGTATTTCTGCACTATTAAAAGGCTCCCCGTACAAACTGTAAACACGGTATCTAACTTCAAGTTTACAGTACAGACTGTGGGATTATATGGTAGTTTACGTCATACTGTTCACTCCAGGTCAACGTTTTATGCTTCATAAACAGTCTTGAAACAACACCAGATGTAAAGATTGCTTTTTAACATATTTCCAGAGAACATAAATGTGGAAATGCATGTTTTTTTTTAGGTAATATGTCATCTAGACTATAGCTAGAGGACAGGCCTGTGATAAGTAATTTTGATAAGGACTGATGCTTGTTGACATTAACCTATAGAATGCTGATCAAGCAGTGGTGACCACAACAGCAGTATTAGGAAAAAGATAATGCATATTTAAACAGAAATTTACATCAGAGGACTATTAACGTCTTGTTTATGTATTTTTTGAAAGTCATATTAACACTCTTTAGATTCACTTTACTGAAGATACACTCCTATTTAACCTTTATTCTCCTGCAGGCAGAACCCAAGAAGGAGAGTCGGAAACAAGAGTACCTGAGGAAGATGGGCCTCAGTCAGGAGGGGAAAGAGGGAGAGGGCATCCGGAGGCAGTCAAGTATATCCGCTGACCCAGAAAACAAGGTGGAGGAAAGAAATAACAGAGGACCAGACCGTAGCAAAGAGGACAGAGACAGCCTATCCAACAGATACATGAGAGGGGAGAGCAAAGACAAAGGAATGGGAGAGATCCCTGGAGACAGATACAGCCGAGGGGAGGCTAGGGAGAATTTAGAGAAAGTGGAGCCTAAAGACAGACAGAAACACGAGGACACTAAACTTGTGGAGAAAAGAGACAACAGGTTGAGCAGCAGTAGCAAGACAAAAGACATGATCACCAAGCTTCAGGAGAAAAAGGACAAAGAGGACATCAAGGAGAAAGAAAGAAGAGAGGAGAGTAGGAAAAGAGATGATAGCAAAACCAAGGACCTAATTTCCAAGCTACAAGAGAAAAAGGAGAAGGAGGAGCTCAAGGAGAAAGAGAGGAGAGAGGAGATGAAGAGAAGAGATGAGAACAAGACAAGGGGACGTGTGTCCAAGTTTGTGGAAAAGCAAAGTCAGGCGGAAGAGAACAAAGCAGAAGACATTAAACCTAGAGCAGATGATGACAAGCCGGAGAAGCGCAAGGTGGACTTGAAACTCGAGCAACGGAAGTCCTTGACTGAGATCGACAGTGGAAGTAGGAAGCAAGAGGAAAAGGAAGATACTAAGGAGAAAGTGAAAGAAGATGGTAAGGGGAATAAGAAAGATGCAGGCTTGAAAGGTAAGGAAGGTATTAAACAGAACAATCGGAGGAGTATCAGAGATAATGAAACAGATGACAAAGTAGAAACAGATGAGAAAAAAGGAAAAGACTCCAATGAAGGATTGAAACCCAACAGAGCTGAGGAACAACAGGGGAACTGTGTGGCCAATAAGATCTCCCCTAGCAAGAGTAAAGTCGAAGAGGAGGAAGATGAGGACTCCAGCATGTTTGATGATCTCATGGAGCAGGTTCGTGGGAACGACTCCACCTTGACAGAGCTCAACGTCAACAACTCAGAGGTCATTAAGGCCAAAACGCTCATCCAGTTCGCTGAGGCCTTGAACAACAACACCCACATTAAAACTTTTGCATTGGCCAACTGTCGTGCTGACGACCACGTGGCTTACGCCATCGCGGGCACCTTGCGCACCAACACCTCCATCACAAGCATCAACCTGGACTCCAACCATCTCACCCCTAAGGGCATCATGGCCCTAATTCAGGCCCTGCAGAAAAACACAACACTCACAGAGCTGCGCTTCCACAACCAGAGGCACATCTGTGGAGGTAAGACCGAGATGGAGATGACCAAGATACTGAAAGACAACACCACCCTCCTTAAGCTGGGCTATGGCTTTGAGCTGGCAGGCCCACGCATGACCATGACCAACATCTTGAGCCGCAACATGGACAAGCAGAGACAACGGCGCTTACAGGAGCAGAAGCTGGCCCAGGCCAATGGTGACAAGAAGGGAACACTTGAGGTGCCCAAGGCTGCCGGGGGCTTCCTCAAGGCTTCCCCAAAACCATCCCCACACCCGTCACCAATCCCCTCCCCGAAGTTGACACCAAAAAGAGGACCAGGAGGGGGCCCTCCACCACCCCCTCCTCCTGGGGGCCCACCCCCTCCTCCACCCCCCATGCTGGACATAGACTCCCTGCGTAGCTCCCTGACTCCCACATCACAGAGGAAGATAGATGATAAAGCCAACAAAGCCGGTGGCACGAACTCCAGGGACCAACTGCTGAACTCCATTAGGAATGCCAATATGAAGAAACTGAAGAAGGTAAGATGGGGCTAAGAATGATTGCTGCTAAAGACAGTTGGGATTTTCAGAGACCCTCAGTCTTTGGTAACACCCATACTGTATACGTGTAGCCATCCACTCTGCTCTCTCTTTCCACAGGTCGCGGTACCAAAGCTTTTGCAGTAATCCCCTGGGATGGAAAGTGAAAGCCAAGGAATTGAAAGGACGTAGATCTCTCGGGTGGTCTTGAACAGGAGATCAAAACTCCTAGACATCCCACAGACAGACAGACACCCCGTCTCACCACTGGTCTCGGGGATGAATCAGTCAGGCAAGCAGAGTGAATAGTAAGATTCCTATCGAATGCAGTTTTCACTGTGCTGTCAGTTCTCTCTTTAAACTACGTACTGGACCACTGGGAACCCATAGACAGAGAAAGAGAGGTTTCTGCAATAGGATGTCCTGAGGTCCAAGGTGGCTGCCTTTGTCTGTGTTAATGCTTTTGCACTAGATTATGAAACTGTTCATATACTATGTCATCAACAAGCATATGTGGTATGATATGTATGATGGTTGGGGTACAGTATCGGATATACAGCTCAAATTGTTATCTGTAAATCTATACAAAACAAACATTCATTGAAATATTGGATGGTAATTTGACAGTTTATTTATTTGTGGGGGAAACTAAGTCATGGCTTGTCACTTGGAATTTTGCCCAAATTGCTGATTCTCCATGGCATATTATCAGGGAATTAAAATGGGGTTGGACTTCAATTCAAGGGGGAGAAAGGGTGGTTTGTGTCATTGCCAAATCTCAAGACTGACATCTCAGGCAAAGTTTTACACATTATAAGCAACCTAATATCCCAGTCTTTTTTAAAGACTCAGGAAGGAAGTTCAGTCTTATTTAGATGTACCGTAAGTATGGTCAACCTTTAATTGATAGCAATGTAAGTAACATTTAGTAATAAGAACATTTTCTATCAATATTTTTTCATAGATGCTAAAGAGAGTATTCTAGTATAGAAAACGTGATTTTCAAAAGCAAACAAATCATAGCAAATGAATTACATCAACAACACAAATATGTATATTCCAGGCCAAATTACTTAGTCGAGTTTTGTTACTAAAGATTTCAAGACCGTTACTTCAATTTTACTGACATGGCAGAGAAAAAATGTTGTGGTATTTTAAGTGTTGTGGTATTATACTGAGTCGCTTGCTGCTCTTGAAGTGACCATTGACTATGTGGATGCATAATGTGATTTCTCTGGCATATTGGACTCACAGAGCCTGTATACTTTTACTACAAAAGTACTGGTATGTTTGCAAATGAATGTGTAATATAATAAACTTGATTATTAAAAAAATATGTCATAATCAAGAACATCTTAAGAATAAAGGGAAAAATACTTTGTCAAACAATAGCATACAGAATGGAGTAATCTTTGCATTTTCTCATGGTAATTAAGTACAGTAATAATATGAAGAAAAGCTAACTGTATAGTAACTGAAAAGTTACTATATTTTCTTTCATTGTAGAATTTTTTTTAAATTATTTTTCTTTCGGAGGGATGTCCCTGGTTTTTAAGTTGCTATTTCATTTAAACATTAACCTTTCTACTGCTTGACAGCTATTCAGTCTGCCATGTCTGTTTTCTGCCCAGTTGAAGGGAATTATGAACTATTTGTGACCTGCAAAGATTGAAGCTGAACAGGAAAGACGTTTTGTGACCAAATGGACAAATGTGTGCCATGTCAAGAATACAGTGTCAAATAGATCTTAATAAAAGGTTTGTGTACATCCAGAGAGCACCGAAGTGTTCCTTGGCAACAAAAAGCTCCTAATTTAATGCAGTCTTGTGTGTATAATGTCATTCTGATTTCCATTTCTGTACTCATGGCTGGCCGACAGGGCTAAATGGAATGTGACCTTTAATTGGAAAAAATGCCTGTAGTCTAGAATGTCTTTAACAGATCCGTTCCTATGAAATTATACCTATCACAACCAAAAAAAGAGACTTGTAAAATGTAGACTTGACTGTCTACTCACTTGCGTAGTGAACATGTTTTCATGTTTTGACGTGAAACCAGGGTTCAGATTCAGTAGGCCAGTTTACATCTCAAGTCGACTGCCCAGTCCAAACCTCTGCATCCATGAAATGCCTATATTTGGTCATTTCTCAATGAAGACTTGCACAGTGATTCATTCCTTTCTCGTTCCTAATACTGGAAGAGGGCCAGAAGTCTGTCTGGCTCTCCACATGAAAACTGGCCTGATGAGGAGAGCAAGGGAAGGAAGGGGTTAGAAGGAAATAAATGCAGTCAGCTTCTCCTGAATTTCCTGAGAATTTTATTTTTATTTTTATTACACTTGATTTTTTATTACGCTTGGGCTATCTGTTATCCTAACTATGTGACCAGAGGTGGGAACATCCCAAATGTAGTCTTTAATGTGACCACAAGAGATAGGATATACGTCAAAATTGGACAGATGCAAGTGAATTCATGTGCTCTCTTTTGAAGTACATGTCATTTAAAAAGTGGACACCCCCAAGGGCAGTGTCCATGTAAAACAGATTGTTTTCACAGAGGGATGGGGTTCTTTGTTTACATTAATTTTAAACATAAGTAATGGCACCCTTCATGAAATTTAGCAAATATTTGTACAAAACATTTTCATGTTTTAGCCTTATACATAAGCGGGAGCCGTAACACTTTTCTTTATAACCCAAAACATTGTTGAGTAGTATGTATTTCTGGAAAAAAAAAAATTAATTGTATTGGCACCTCTACAATCAATATTTGGTAAAGCCTCCGCTGGTGTTGACAACAGCACTGAGCCTTGTCCGGTAAAGTCTGAAAGGGTTGGAACACAGCTTTGGAAGGATCTTAGACCACTCCTTCACATTTAAAGAGTGTGCATAGTCTGCTCTAGTGGAGGTCTGCCCTCTTCAATCAGACTACTGGTTTTCATTTCTGTATGTTTGTGGTCATTCTCTTGATGAAGGGTCCATCCACGGCCAAGTCTCAATCTTCTGGCATATTCAACCAGGTTTTGGGTTAACATATCCTTACACTTGATGGAATTCATTATGCCATCAATCTTAATAGCTCCTGGACCACTAGTAACACAATGCCCCCAAAGCATCAGTGATCCACCACCCTATTTTACTGTGGGTATCAGGTGTGTTTGTAAACATGATGATGTTGTGCATTGCCAAAAAGTTGTTTCTTTTGTGGTTCTATTGTGGTTTTAATAACTCATGGCAGTCAGGTGTTGCTTTTGTGGGCTGAGGTCAGTAAGGGCTTCTTTCAGGCTATCTTTCCAAATAGCTTGTTGACATGATGGTGTGTTTTTGGTTTAAGACTAAATAACTCCACTAGATTGTTAAGTTTTGAAATTGTGATCCTTGTATTTTCTTTTTCTCCCTCACTATGTTTTTCCACAGACTGTAGAGGCAACATGTTCATGAATATTCTTGTTGGCCAATTTGCCACTGTTCCAGGCTTCTAAAATGTGATTATTGCTCGGACTGTGCGTAGAGGTATTTTCAAATGTTTATACATGTTTTTAAATCCTTCACCTGATCTGGGTAGGTCAACATCTTCTTTCAGCTGACAGCTCTTTGGCTTAACCCATGGTAATGGATGACAAAGGGATTTGACATGTGTGCAACTAAATATTTATACCACAGGGAAACAGGAACTGGTGAAAGACATCAGTATACACTGCAAAAAAAATGAATGGAACACATAATCATCACATCTGTCTATGAAAAGTCAGGTATATCAATCCGTCCAGTCAGGAAGCATAAGTGATTGTGAATCAGTGCCACCTATTTTAGTGCAATTGAATATGACAACAGGTGAACTGGAGAGGCAACAGCAAGACAACCCCGAAAAGGGAATGGTTTTGCTGGTGGTGGCCACAGACAAATTTTCTCTCTTTATCCATCCTGACTGATTCTTCTCTAGTTTTGCGTTTTTGTAGTGTCCTTGGTAGCAAGAACCGGTACCTGCAGTCCATTTAAGTTGAACAGGTAGTCCAGCTCCTCCAGGATGGCACATTGCAAGAAGGTTTGCTGTGTCTCCAAGTACAGTCTCAAAAGCATGTGATACCAGGAGATGGGGCATTACAGGAGGTGAGCTGGATAGGGCCATTGAAAGGATATCAACCCAGCTGCAGGACCTATCTGTTCCTTTGTGGGAGGAGGAACAGGAGGAGCACTGCCAGAACTGTACAAAATGAACAGCGGGCTAGTGGTGTGCATGTTTCTTACCAAACTGTCAGAACCAGATTCCACGGTTGCATTAGGACAGATATGAGTCTGGAGACACCGAGGTGAACATTATGGAGTCTGGGTAGAATCATGCAGCATTATACCCTATACAGTTTTTTATTTTTATGTGATGTCATTAAATTGCATTGTTCTCCAGTCTCAACTAGTTGTCACTGTTAAGATTAATCGAAGTATAAAATAATCGAAATAAAAAAAAGAACAATGCATTTTTCGTGATGACGCTGTCATTCGGTTGTTGTCGGCTTTACGTCAGAGGGAACAGTGAAAGAACAAAATGGAGGAATACGCACGGGAGCCGTGGTGAGTACAATCAAATAACCAGTCACCTAAGTCGCAAATAATTTTGCCGGTGTCATGAAAATAAATGATATTTAAAAAATATATACTATGAGTACATAGTGAAACCAGTACTCTAAACCTACCGACTCCGAGTACCGACATTAAGCTAATGATGCTAGCGGCTGTTAGGCGTAGATAATGAGTTAGGTTAGGGTATACGAGCTAGCCGGCTCGCTACATGACAAGCTAGCTACCTCGTTAGCATGCCGACTTGTCCTTCGTTGTTATCCCACTGCATTGACCTTGTTGAGCGTTTCTCTGTGTTGTGTAAGACGTAGGAGTTTTGATAAATATTTTTTATTTCAGGTAGGTAGCTGTTATAATCATATTAACCACAAGTTAGTATTTGATTAAAATAATGTGAGTCCCACATTTGCTTTGGAACGTTTACGGTTCACATGGGTACTTAGCTACTAATGTACTACTAGCTTTGCTATCCCTAAAACTCCTGCTAACTAGTGGTTACTCATTAAAGATTTTAATAGGTGATATGTCTTCATTTTCCCTGAACAAAATAATTATCCACTATATTAAATAAGGACCTAATCAACTGACACAGGGTAATGACAACAAATAGCAATTAGCTACGACGTTGTTGACTGCCTGATACTGTCGTTTGTTACCTTGCTATACGCAACGCTAGCAAGGGCTAGTTAGTAAGGTACTACTAGGTATTTAGCTACATTTGAAGTTAGTAAGGTACTACTAGTTAGTTAGCTACATTTGAAGCTGGTACCGTAACTACATACAACATATTTGCCAGTTGACATCAACAAAGAGGACCTCAAAGGACAATATGTTGGCGTTAATATGTTGCCATGCTTGTAATTATGTAATGCCGAGAACTTTAATTTGGGTTAGGGTTAGTGACCTGTCTTGGCGCAACGGACACCTTAGGTTAGGAAATTGTTCTTGTAGATTTAAAAAAAACATAAGACTGGTGTGACTTTTCAGGACATAGGTACAAATAGCTTCGACAGCAAACGTAGCTAGTGATACAGTTTTACAGAAAGCTGAGGTCTATTGAAACTCATTAGGGCTCTGAAAAGACGCGTTTCTCTGGAGGAAAAATAATAGATGTTAACACACTGAACCCTCGGTTGGTAGAGTCAATAGCGATTGTAGAATTTTGTTGACAAGAAACTTGTTTTTGCAAATCCCTTGTGAGCTTTGATGTGATAAACCTTTCGGTAAACTTATGTAATATTTTGAAACCAAAGACGAACTGATTGATGTCTTGCTACTATAGTCGAAACTAGGTACACTCTAATTTTTAAACGCAATCTACGTCCTGGTACTGTAACTACATTACATACTGCTTTAAAAGCCAAGTATGTATATAGAATGCATTTAAACACACTAATTCCCCTGAACCAAACTGTTACAGACTTGGCAATGTGGATTTGCAAATCTGTGTTGAGCAAGCTGTGTTTTTGCAGTCCGTGGAGAATTGTGGATGACTGTGGGGGGGCCTTCACCATGGGGGCCATTGGAGGTGGGATCTTCCAGGCAGTCAAGGGCTTTAGAAATTCACCTTCAGTAAGTTCAACAATACCAAAAACTAACATGAATTAACCGAAGTTCACAAGTTTGACATGATCAGTTATTTTTTATCAAGTCTGTGGGCAGTGTAGGAACAGTGAAGTTCTGAGGTGTATTCTTTCCATCCTTAGGGGATGAACCACCGCCTGAAAGGAAGCATGACAGCCATAAAGACCAGAGCCCCGCAGCTGGGTGGTAAGAGCCCCTCGCATTGAAACTCTGTCTTATTTGCTGTATTTGCCTTATATTTTGTGCAAAATATCCTTGCTTTGTCTGTAAGCATCTGTTTTTTATTTTAGGTAGCTTTGCCGTTTGGGGAGGCCTCTTCTCCATGATTGACTGTGGGTTGGTCAAGGTACGGGGAAAAGAGGATCCCTGGAACTCCATTACAAGTGGAGCCATGACTGGAGCCATCTTGGCAGCGAGAAGTGAGCAAGCATTTATGAATTCCAGTTTGCAGAAGAAGCTCTGCTGTAGGGCATTTGCTTTTACAGTTTTCTTTTGTACCACTTTCCCACACATGATGCTTTCACAGCAAAATTGCTTTTATTCATACAGCTATGTATTCTCACATGCTTACCTTGCATCAGGGGCTTGAGTGTAGTGTACTGCAGATCCCCATGCAGTTTAGTCATTTAATTTTAGATAAATGTATCTAATAATATATCAGTCAGTATCATGAAAATAAGTCCAAGGTATTCTGCCTCTGAGCCTCCTTTGGCCCATGAATTGCTCAGGCTGATTATGTGGGTATTTGGAAACAATTTTGAATACCGTACCCACTTTAGAACATTCTTTAGAACATTTTTATCTAAAACTTCTTTGGAAAAATGTATATCTAATGTTCACTATTCACAACACGTTTAATTGTCAGTGTAACCTAATTCATCAAATAACTCAAACATTATATTTCGGAATATGGCTGTCACAAGAACAGCTTGTCGATTCCAATGCGGTACGAAATTTCAAACAATGAAAAAAAAAAA
>JACXGJ010002624.1:0-63199 GCA_016801105.1 Esox niger | reverse complement strand
TGTGGTCACAGAGTTGCTCGCGACCTGTGGTCACAGAGTTGCTCGCGACCTGTGGTCACAGAGTTGCTCGCGACCTGTGGTCACAGAGTTGCTCGCGACCTGTGGTCACAGAGTTGCTCGCGACCTGTGGTCACAGAGTTGCTCGCGACCTGTGGTCACAGAGTTGCTCGCGACCTGTGGTCACAGAGTTGCTCGCGACATGTCAGCATTAACCTGGCGGATTCCTTTCGGAGGGACAGGCCCGCTTGGCTGCTGTATCCACCTGGACCACAGCCATGACGTCATCCACCCTTCCTGTAACCCATATTATAAGATTCTTTGTCCCTCTATGAAAGATCTTGTGGGGCGGGGTCTCTGTCCTGCCTGGATTCCAAAGGCAGACTTAGGAGTTGGGCACCAGCTCATTCCCTTGGAAACAATGCTGCCTTTCCGTGAATGTATTTTCCACAGGAGTCAAGCAGAGTGATGGTGATGTCTGCTCTGCTTCTGAGCTGCAGTCCCAGGAGTGATCCTTTCTGAGGCGGGGCTTTGTTTGTGTGTCACTAGAAAACGGGTGTGCGGGTGTCAATGCATTGTTTTAAATGCATGCCCCATGGTGTCGGTAGTGTATAACCGTCAATGTGAGTTTCTGCTAATTGCGGTTTCCTGCAAAACGACATCGGTGGCACTGATCAGGTCAGCGGGTCAGACCTGGTCTAGATGAAGCGACACTTGTTTTGGTGAGGATGGAGCAGTCCCTCTGTTGTTCAGCCAGGTGTTCTTTCAGAGTGGGAAGACAAGGAGCTGGGGAGGCGTATCCCGTAGGAGGTGACACATTTTCACCAGAAGCCTTTCGCATTTGGTTCCTGCTATTTAAAGCGATTTGTGTCAGCTTGAAGTACAGGGAACATCCTCTCAAACTCCTCCATGCTGCCCAGAGGACCTGGGACCACTGTGGTTCTATGTTTATCCTCTAGATGCTCACGGCTTGATGCCATCGTTCTCCAGTTCTCCCTCCACTGTGATCTGCTTTGGCTTTCTTGGTCCAGGTCTGGTGAGCAGCAAGTGTCTGGCTGTCAGGTGTGAATGCAGGGTCCTCCCCAGTGCCAAGCCCCAAAATAGAACTGGTGGACAATTTATATTAGCAAAAAATTGATGTTCAATGCTGATTCTGATCAAGTCTTCTGATACTAATCCTGATCAAGTCTTCTGATTCTAATCCTGATCAAGTCTTCTGATTCTAATCCTGTTCAAGGCTTCTGATTCACTCTGGGTGTGTACCGAACGGCTCCCTGGTGGTCTATAGAACCATTGTTTAGACTAAACCCTATTCAATTCTCTGCAGACCTACGCTCAAACTTAGTCACATTTCTCTCTGATTAAATCGTCATTAAACTAATCATGAGCTACTGTAATGTATCTCCACTCACCTCGTACTAATTAAACATCCTGTCATCTTGATGCAACTCCATCCTCAAACTTAATCTGTTACTTGCATCCTCTGTTTATTTCCTAAAACGAGAACATACATTTGTTTTTCAACACACACCTATTGATTGAGTTACAGTATACTATACATCTAGAAAGCAGGTGTAAACACCCGACGATCTCAGCAGGTAGGAATAGGAAATCTGACTTCACAAAAGGAGCTCAGCACAGGCCTAAGCCCAGACTGAGTTGAGAAGACTAATTTCGATCATACTAGAACATACATTTATTACACGGGTAGAGAAGACAGAACAGAGTGATAGTGAGGAACCTTCCAAGTCTCAGAGTTCCAAACTCTTTAAATACAAGTGTTAGCAGTTATTGTTTTGCTGGTTTTTGATTAAGTTTAGTGTTCACTCATTACTAAGGTGACTCACTGACCTGTTGAACAGATGATCAAAATAACTTTATTTTATTTATGTGTATTAAAATGTTCACATCTATTAGCTGCATTGAAGGTGTAGCCTAGAGCTTACCACGCGAGTCAATGTCCCTTCCTGTCCAACAAATATATTTCCCGGCACCATACCGATCCCGCAAATGTAATTATCCTATTCTGTCGCTATGAAAATCACTTCCGTCCATTTTCATTCCAAGTCACCCTTCCATTTAGAAAAATGCTTTTAAGGGGGTGAATATAAACAATGACAAGGCTTTAAAGAAACATCCCGGACTGACTTAGTATGTTTCTTCCTCACATATTGGAATAGTACAGTTTCTTATAGAACTACAACCAGTCATCGCCATCGAAAGTTATCATCACGCCTACTATCGTAACAACAGTACTGTCACCTAACTGCAAGAGCTGAAGCAGAAAAAGCATCCAGGAAAACCCTAACCAACGTGTTGCTTAATTATCATCTCTGAGAGTCTCTGGCATAATTAAGCCGAGAGATTATTTAAACTGGCCAACCTAGCAAACGGAAAGCCAATTGAGAATAGGCTACAAAACGTACGTATTCAACGCTTAAACTCAAAGCAGATTATAAGGTAAATAGCAATCCTACCAGTTTGGTGCAGAAGCATGGCCGTCTCAGTTTTCTTTTAGATCTGTGATTTTAATTCCATCTTCAATTGAGTAGACAGATATCTCCAAACAAATGCCGCACGGATGTTCTAGTGAGGTTCTATTGGCATCCATTTATCTAAATAGCGAACTATAAACATATTACCGATGTGGCAAGTTTCCCTAACGTTTAAAATAGAATGTGTTTCTCGCTTTTACGTAAAACAATAACAAACAAACATAAAATAACTGGCACATAGGCCTACAGGCTATTGTCCAATTAGGCCACGTTATCAGAGCCACTCGTGTATGTGGTCAAATCTGGAAAACCAATTAAAACCCTTGCTCCATTTCGGCAATTTGCTGTTGCCAATCTAGCGTTTTCTGTTGATAAAGACCAGTCCAGCTGACTTCAGCTAGAGGGGTAACTCGGCAACCAACAGACTATTATCTGGTTAAATATACTTTTATTGCGTACAAACAATATATTATGCAATATGTTTTATTTTAATTGTTCATGTACTGTCCATTCTCGTGGATTGTTGATCCTGTCCCGACTCTGGACTTTCACTTAAAGTCACGTAGGTTAGCAAGACCGGCGCAAGTCCGTTGTCGACGTCTAGTACAGAAAATACGTGTATGGATGTGTAGATGTAAAGTGATTTCCACGCAGGGACGTCGACAGGAATCCCTGGGCCCATGACAAAATTGAACGTTTAGGACCCAAACCACGGGCCAACATTTTTTATAAATGATGTTACTTTTCATAAAACAGGTCATAAACGTTTATTGTTTAATGTTTTAGCTAGGTAGTACTAAATACCATGATTGACTGACTAATAAATAATTATATTTAAGGATACCAAATGGGCCCCCTCCCAGGACAACGTTAACCCCAGGGAGCAAACAACAGTAGTGTTGAACTTCAGTGGCTAGAAAAAACTCTGTAAGGCCGAAATTTAGGAAGAAACCCAGAGAGGAACCAGGCTCCGATAGGTGACCAGTCCTGTTCTGGCTGTGCTGGGTGAACATATTAAGGGTCCAAATTGTAATAGTTGATCGATGCATGACATCGATGTGGGCCTATATTATTTTCAAACAGACTCAAATGGTATTTTGTGTGTCACAGGAATCACTCACGTACTGTCTTTCTCCACCATCAAGACACCTGTTGGTAACTCTAAACTGCTTTCAACCGCTCAGGTGGTGTCCTAAATACAATTGCGCACTATGGAATGCCTATGACTAGAAAGATGTGGCTTTTATTTTTATCATGCGGTAGGAGTGGAAGTTCTCTATTTATCCACTCCAACTTTCGTAAATATGAAGTTCTCATAAATACAAAGAACTCCTTAGTTTTTGACAGTGTGATAATGTACCATGAAGCGCCAACCAACAACCTTAAAGGCATTTGGTTCCTCCTGATCAGATATTTCTGTAAACTTCTGAATGTATCATTCTGCTGCTCATTCTTTAATCACTTACATCAACAATGAAGACAAGTGAGCCGTTTGTCCAAAACATAACAACATCTCAGCAAACATTTTAGAGTTGAGGCAATGCGCCCGGCCATTGTTCTCTCTGCCTTGTCCTCTTACCATCACCTTGCTACGTGTTCAAATTTGTCGTATCTGTCCACAGTTCATTTTATCAGATTTCTGCAGATTCTTTTAGATACATTTTAGGCCATCCTGTTTTTATAGCTAACTATTTATTTTTGCACCATGCAACCCAGTCTCTGTAGTTTAGCTGGTGAAGTGACACCTCCACGCCCACATACCTTCTGGAGACAGAATCTGATTTGTCAAACAGTTATTTTCGACAATATGCAGAGCATTCTGAGGTAATCTACTGTACAGGTCTTCCTTGGTCAAACAGATATTTAGATTTCCTTCTTTTTCTTAATGTACCAAACTGTTGATTTTGCAACATCTAATGTTTTGGTCCGGTCCTATTGATTTATTCTCATGAACCACGTGTCGGGGCGGCCAGGTAGACTTGCACTGAAAATTCTTTGGTCCCATTTATATATAAGTATCAATTTATTGAAATGACTGCCTTGTTTTAGAAGGCAAGACATGCACTGTGTGACAGTGGCAACATCTGTTTCTGTAAATTTTGTGTAAACATTAAAACTTTCATGTATTTGCGGTGTAATATACCCAATTCAGTGTAACATCCTGTCAAATTGTAACCACGTAGCTTCAGAGCAGTTGGGGTTCTTGCTACATATTACACCTCAGGCAGAACAATGTCTATTTTCAGTGTCCATGTTAGTTTTGGTTTAATCTCTCTCTTCATTTTTTCCCTGTACTCACCCCAGCTGGTTGCAGTCGATAGCTGGTTGTGTTCCAAAAAAGCGAGAAACAGGTACAGTGATTCTACAGCTCGGTGATTATTTAGAAGATGGATCCTATCTCTTTCACAGTTCCATTGTTTTCTTTAGCCAAATGACATCACTGAACAAACATAACTTAAGCTCCGCCCTGGCTTGTGTGTGCCTTTCAAGCTGAATCTCCTGGTCCTAATTGGATATACCATTTAAATGGACCGAGTGGTTTAAAGCTTGATTTAAAGGGAGCTGTTTCGTATATTTCTGAAGGGTTGAGTGGATGTTTTTGGTTCAAGAAAAACTGTAAAACCAAGGGATTTTCTGCAAACATTTCCCAGGCATTTATATCTGCATTCCCCCCCCCCAATTAATTTATAACTTGCTATGCACAACAAAACAATTGCCTATATAAACAAATACGTTTTAGGATATAGCCTCCATGTTTGTGTGCGTGTGCGTGTGTGTTTTTGCGTTCAGTTGCGTGCCCCTAAATAAAAATAATTACCTCTTTCGACACCTGATTTTTGGCAAACATTACAAAGGCGCCAGCTTCAAAGGGACGCACAGCCCACCTCGTTTGCATCACCACAGGGTCCAGACAAAGACATCCGGAGAACGAAGCGCACAGAGGAGCAGTGGCCCCAGTCAGGCTCAGCCAGTCAGCTAATTGGTAGCCTGCCCTCACCAGTGAGGTGTTAATATCTGGATGAGAAACACTGCCAGGCCACGGACACATTCACCTGCACGCATTGTTGTGCAAATGCGACGAATGCAGTTTGTCATGACAACACCTGCCCGTGTCTCTGTCCAGAATGCTACCATGTGGAAAGCAACTGTAGCCACCGCAAACACACTGTGTTCGGCTGTGATCTTTTCAAAAAGCAGTTTGAGGTAGGATGCAAATGAACATAGACATTCGACGCAGGCAAAGTGTTTTTAGAAATGTAATGCACTCGATTTGTGGCGTTGGCGAACATTGTGTTTATTTAACATCTTAAAAAGCCTCAATCCAATTATTATCCGGAATTCGTTTGAAACCCGGTCGTAAACCACCTTGAGGTTTTGTTGCCTGTCCGTGTCATGTCCCCTGGCTTCTACCAACTAGGTGCATACGCTGGGATCTATAGAGTTGGTTAGGTTCTTGTAGCGGGGAAGATGGGTGCGCGTGTCAGGGTAGTGCAGCACTTTCGGTTGTGATTAATAAATGTGAACTTTGACAAGGCACACATCATTGCTACACTACTGTCTCATTGACCCCTTTTCTCCTCATGCGTTCTCTCTCACAACGCTTCCTCGCTCCAGTTCTCCCTCTCTGTTCGATCACATGGATTGACACGTAATCCCTACCTCTTCCCTTGGTACACTGTTCATCAAATAATAAATGTTCCTGAGATTAAGTACAGGTCCTTTATCTGTTTTTGATAGACATGGAGGAACATTTGAGTTCCATCCCTCTTGCAAAAAGAGATAAAAGAATGATGGGTAGTCAGACAGATGGACAGAGAGAGCAGTAGAGAACGTGAGAGAGAGAGAGAGTGTGAGGAATTGAGAGTTGAATGAGACCGGGACAGGGGTAGGCTGCAGCTGAGTGGTGTTTACACAGACCAGGTGTGAGGGTCCAACCTGGTGGTCGGCTCGTCTGGAGGGGGATTAGACAAAGGTGATTACAGCTCTGCCCGTGGCGTTACAGCTGTGTGCCAACCACAGCAACCTCAGCCAGCCAGTCAGACGTCCAGCCT
The DNA here is from genome assembly GCA_016801105.1 of Esox niger. NCBI lineage: Eukaryota > Metazoa > Chordata > Actinopteri > Esociformes > Esocidae > Esox > Esox niger. Next base: position 56,655 of record JACXGJ010002624.1, on the reverse strand, counting down.
GGTGGCAGACTGGCTGTGTTGGTCTGTATTCGCACAAGTTTTATTTGAACTCTTGCTTGCCTCTGTTTGTGCTGGCTCGACAATGAGATGGGACAAGAGTGTCTCAGGAGAAGAGGACGGGGGGGCCACAGGAAAGGGAAAATACATTTCTTGTCACCTGCCCCCTCCTACCCCACGCTCTCCTCTTTTGAGTGGGCAGAGTGAATTTCATTATTGAATTTTCACAGGTGACCCTTTTCTGCTTCCAGACTCTTTGTACCCAGCTAATCAACAACACGCCTGATTAAACCTTGGCCGTGTCCAAAATGGCATCCCACCCCTCACACTGTGCACTTCTTTTTACCAGGACTCTTAAGGCCAGTAGTGTTCTATGTAGGGAATAGGGTGCCGTTTGGGACACGTTTCTATGTGGGAAAGGCCACCCCATTCCTGAGCTTTATTGGGCTCTGGAATATTACTCACAAGATAGAACAGTCAGTATTTATTCATTACACTATGCCGTCTTGTATGGCAGATAGCCCAGTGGTTAGAGTCCTGGTCCAGTAATGAAAAGGTAGCTAGTTTGTATTCCAAGCCGACAAGAGGGATCATTTGTCATTTTGGCCATGAGCAAACCAAATTGCTCCTGGAAGTAGCTCCCAATAAGAGCATGTGGTAAATTACTGAAATGTAATGTATGGAAAAGAAGAACACATTCATCTTCCGGAATAAGTTCTCATTCATCAGTTGAGAGTACAGCCGCACCAGGCCGATATTAACAGTTTACAAGGATGTGTGACTGATGGACAGCTTTCCCAGAGCATCTCCATTCTGATCAATACTCATCCCATGATCAATACCCATCCCGTGACCAATATTGTGCTGTGCTCAATGGGGATGACGGCCTGGCTTCTAATGAGGTTTTACTGACTGACCTTGGATTCGCCCCAAATGTCACACTGTTCCTTATTCATTGCCCTGCTCACAAGTAGGGAGCTAAATGAAAATATAGGGTTTCATTTGAATCAAATCCCTGGAAGGCTCACGAGACTTTCTGAGGAAAAGTGAGAAGCATTAATCATTGTGTCGTCCGTCCATCGGTACAGATCCAGATAATTCTGAAGAAGGTAGACCCGTCAATGAGGAGCTCTTAGCTCCTTTGATGAGACGTCATTTCTTGCGGCGACCTAAACAGGTGAATGCAGGAGGAGGCGGACGAAAAATTAGCATCATCTGACATACGTTTGGAACTGATGAATCAGGATTTCTTTCGTGTATTAAGAACGACCCACTCTATCTTTGTCCTTCCCTCCATCCTTCCCTATTTCTCTCTCTCTTTCCCACCCTCCCCCTCTCACAGAAATCTTTGCTTTTCTTTAATCCCCAGGCTGAATGAGTCTGTTACTTTATTACTTTGGTTTGTGAATTATTGGCTTGACGCCGGGGTCGTAAAAGAAGCTGCATTATTCACTGCGTGTCTTCCCCTGCGCTCACAGGATGTGTTTGGAATGTCCTAGAAGGCTGTTAGCAGGCTGGCACCAGCTAGTTAGAGCTTGCAACTAACACCGCGGTGGCCATCACCATGGCACCAGGGTGCAATAACCGGGCGTGTCGTGCCTTTACAATGGAACCAGCGTAAACACAGCCAAAATCATTTTTTCCCTGTCTGGTATGAATAATTAATTTGTAACCCAACAGGTCCTGAGGGGACTTAGCATTGCTTTCCCAGAAACCCTAAACGTACCGCAGTGGCAGTATGCGCCTCGGCCCGTTTTGACTCAGGCTTTCGGAAAGGAAAGGGACGTGGCTGTCTTTTGTAATGGAACGACTATTTGCATATAAACCCACGGTGGCGAAATACGTTTTTTATAAACGTTTCATTGGGCGTGGCCCAGTGCTTGACACCAGTACCTTCTCTATTATGGGTTCCCTGTCTGTGGACGTGTGCAGCAGTAGGGATCATTGTACACTGTCTGGAGTCCACATCCTTGCAACCAATGCAGCAGACCAGTGTTTCATACCACTGGTAATTCCCAGAGCTCTAACTAATCCACTCTTAGAACTGTCGATACAGGACATAGACAGTAGCTCTCTAAAACCCGGGCCAGACATGACCAGAATCAAAGGCGTCTGCATTACAACTGGAGAGCGGCTGTCTGAAACCCAGACAGGCTTGAGTGGATTCACAGAAATCAAGTCTCAAAGAGGGAAGAACCTGATAGAGAATCAATGGCACAGAGATGATCAATGTCAATAAACAATGGGTTCCAAAACCGCACACTATTCCCTCTTTTGTGCAAGTTTGCCCATACAAAACTCCACGAATGTTGGCTCAGGCCGGAGATACGACTTTGCATTTATTTATTCGCATTTACTTATTTTATGAAATAAACTCACCTTGCCTTCGGGAGGAGATTTCGTTTGCCGATAGAGTTCTGTCACACTATGATCAATGAATTTGTGAAGTAATTTGTGTGAAGTAATGTGTGCATTGCAGATGAGACGTAATAAAGGAATACCGAGGAAAATTCTGTTCACTGACATTCACAACATGTAAAAAAGACACCCTAGAAAAGTCTAGAATCCTTTATGCAATGTTAGTAGAACACACAAACACAGACCCTCATCAAAACCAAGACAGGCAGTGCAGTTTTTATGTCTCGGGGAGCAATAAAGTTGATGTATTTTACCAGATCACCTGCTGCAGCTTTTCCTTGCCATTCTGATTGAAGCAGTAAAGTGTTTCTCCTGCTAACGTGCATCAATCTCCTACCCCTCTACCTTTCCCAAAGCGTCGCTGATTCAGGCGGGCCACGAAGGGCCAACACACGCCCTCTAACACGGATACACAACCATTACACACGTCTGTCTGCTCGTGTTGCCGGTTATAACGGCCGTTCACATCAGCTTGTCGTTAATTCACTGTAATTTCAACCCATTAGGAGAACTATGGGTGGAGCTCAACATCCAGACGACAGATCATCGAGAGGAGGACACCGACGCGCACTGTTGACGTGTCACCGGTATGAGAGGCTGAGGGAGGCCAGGAAATCTCAAGATGATTCAGTTTCTCACAGAAATTGACGCAACATGGAAATTCATTAATGGGGTCATATTTCCCTCACAGGGAGGGAAAACAAAGTGACAAACCAACAGAAAGGGACGCAACGCAGTTTGCCGTTTTACTCCAAGGGAAAGGGATCAGTTTTGTCTGTCACTAATCTTATTGGCTCGCCGTGCCCCGCTGTGCTACCTGAAACACAAATACAAGGGTGTTTACACACCCTGTGTCTACGTCACATGGCCTTCCAATCACAACACTGTTTTCAAAACAGTTGGGACAGGGACATGTTTACTACTGTTTTGCATCACCTCTTCTTTTAACAACACTCTGTAAGTGTTTGGGAACTGAGAACACGAATTGCCGTCATCTTGAAAGGCAGTTTTCCACAGTTTCCCCATCTTAAATGACCTCAGACCCAGAGAAGACGGCGGTTCTGAATCTTGTTTACATCTGGTTTCTTCGCTGCATGGTAGTTTTAACTTGCATTTGTGGACGCAGCGACATGCTGTGTTCACAGAGAATGGTTTTCCGAGGTATTCCTGAGTCCATGCATAGATGTCCACTACAGAATGTGACTGTTTGTAATGCAGGGCCGTCTGAGGACCCGAAGATCACGGACATCCAATATTGGTTATCGCCTTTGTCCCTTGCATACAGAGATGACTTTTCATGATTATGTACCATAGATGATGAGATCAGCAAACTCTTTGCGAAAATCTTTGAGAAACGGTATTCTTAAATTGTTGCACTATTTCCCCAGTCTTTCACAGAGTGGTGAACTCCTCCCCATTTTTACTTCTAACAGACTCATCCTCTCTGGAATGATCCTTTAATACCCAATCATGTTACTGACCAGTTGCCAACTGACCAAATTAATTTGGTATATTCCACCAGGTTCCACCAGCCAAGTTTTTTGGCATTACACAACTTTTCTAGTCATTTGTTGCCCCTGTCCCAACTTTTCTGGTCATTTGTTGCCCCTGTCCCAACTTTTCTGGTCATTTGTTGCCCCTGTCCCAACTTTTTTGAGACGAGTTGCTGGCATCATATTCAAAGTGGGCATGTGTTTTACAAGAAACAAATATGGAAACTGCCTCAGTTTCCAATTTGATATGTTGCCTTTGTACTATTTCTTTTGAATATAGGGTTTAAATGATTTGCTCCTCATTGAATTGTTTATTTTTACATTTCACGCAGCGTCCCTGCATTTTTTGAATCAGGAATTGTTGGAGTGGACATGCAAATAGTCATACCTGAGACAAATGCATTTCTAAACGGAATAAAATAAAATGATTAATGAACGACAGATTAATCAGTTAGTGAATAACAGCGGTGGGATCAATAATTTAGTCAATGCAATGACCAAGATGTTTTGCGGAATCGTGGGCTGTTATGAACGCTTACAGCAGGTGTCATAACACCAAGCCAGTCGCTATGGTGAGACCGAAAAGCGTGGCTAACGCTTCATTCACAAGGCGTACCGGACAATGTTGCATAGTCTCACAAGTACTTCCGAACCGGAAGTCGTCTTGCCAGGAGAGAGCGGTCAGAAGCGTAAGTGTGATGGATTTGAGGTCTACATCTCTGTGCTGTCCTGCTGTGGCGTCCAGGCTGTTAGAGTGGCTTTCACTTGACAGGGGTGTCTATGGAGGCTGTGTGATTAGAAAAGCGCTGAGGTCTTTCCAGGGGGTCCTGAATCCGGTGGAACAAGAATTACAGTGTTTTCTTCAAAAAGGTGACTGTCCTTTGTTGGTAGTTGGAAAGAACTCTCCGTCACAGGTGGCTTTTGAAAAGCTTTTCATTTTTGGCACCTGTCGGCTTTTACCCTTTTTTAAAGTCAACCAATTATTTGCCATTTGAAAGTATTTTTTCCCCTGTGCCAGGCTCACTGTGGCCATTAAGCATATGCAGACCGTTGGGAAAGAGTTAGCAGTAGGAGCCTAATAGTTATATTTCTTGTTGAATGGAGTTTACGTCTAATTGCCTGTGGAACGCTGCCTTGGACAAACACATGAGGATTTAATGTCATTCTCTGATTTCAAACTCATTTTGCTCATTCATTCAACCATGAAAAACAAGACAGGCTGGGAAATGGTTCTGAAATTCAGTGTTATTATTACATTTTGCAGTCACTAAGCACATAAACTATCTCTGCAATGACAGCGTTTTTGTGGAATTTCATTGATATGTTAGAAAAGGCTGCTCTTATTTATCCCGAAAGTAATGAGTATTTTATGTGGCAGTAACTGGAAACAGGGATGAGATTGAAATGAACTGTTGTATTGCAATATTTTCTATTTAGAGGACACTACGCCTGATGAACTGGGCACATGGAAACTGATTCAACAGTCTGTTCAAAACAGATTTCAGCCGTTCGTGGTTTCAAGTGTGGAAAGTGTGGCGGAAGCAGATTTAGTTTCCATTTCCAATCAAGGCATTGCTATTAGTAAGAAGACTGGGGGTCAATAGATCAATGTTTTTTAAATCCTCAGTGAATTCCTTGTTCTGACAATTGTGTGGATTGACCTACCATGTTTAATTTCTCAGGATTTGGTCAGTATAGCTGTTTCGATGTTTTGTTATTGATCAGGAAAATCCGATTGATCAGGTTGAGAATTTACAATGAAGGGACTCACAGGCGAGCGTCTGGACACACACACACAGACACACACACAGACCCTTTCAACAACAGACCAAAACATTTATGCGTTGTACCAAAATTACACTTTGCACATTCAACTGATCAGCATAAAACTTGACTTCAGCAAACCAATAAACAAACATCCCTGAGTGAAAGTTCCCAATGGATCTAGTTGTGCATCGATTGTGACGTTATCCTATTAACTTTATTCTAATAACTTTATCCTAATAACTTTATCCTAATAATCTTTAGCCAATAACTGCCTGTTCACCTTAAAATGTTGAAATCCCACTCACGTATAAATGTTCACAGATTACAACACTGTAAATGTTGGTGTGAACTCTCTCAAACATATTTCCTACCTCTTTGCTTGCTAGCAAAATTAGCTGTTAGTTGATCAAGGTGCTGTATCCCTTTGTGCTGCGCTAGCCATGCTGCCAGAGAGTGATCAAACCTAAATATCTCATTTAATTGATCTTCATAACTTTGTCACTGGATTCAAATGTAAAAAAGTCCAATGTTAGTCCTGCAAGAAGAGCCTCCTCTTTCTCAAAGGTCCCATCTTTTGAGATCAACCTGAGAAAAATGTGTTTATAAAGATACGTTTTAACCAACCACTTAAGGCACTGCCTTGGGATATAAAAATATGACCAAGATATGTTGATTATGTGACATCTTGCTGAACTGTTAGTGATCATTCTGGCTGGTTGACTCATTAATGTGTGGTTACATGAACTGGCCACACAAGTTGGTGGAAGGTTTATGGTAAACCAGTCAATATTTATGCTTTAAATCACTTAATATATACATACACACACAGATATACACTAAGGTACACACACACACACACACAGAAAAACAGAGACATACAAAGAGGTATGCTCTGGTAAACATACTGCTGACCACTAAAACATTTTGTATTGTATGGAACATTTCTAAACATTTCTTATTGCGCATAATGTAATTTAATCACTGCGTGGACCCACAAAACTAGATGCTGTCCTGACAACAAGAATATCCTAATAGATAATAATACTTACTAAAAGAAAGGAGACCGGCCACAAATGACCAGACATATTGACAGTAACTAACACCCATCAGTAGAGAATCAGTAGAGAGTGGCCATTTGTCTGGTTTTCAGGAACAGGAAGATGCCTTGACAGGAAATCAACTCCTTGCTCAAAATCAACAGTTTTTCTCAGACTGACGGGCCATTCCTCCCATTGCTCTTACCGATCTGCTGTGTTATATCCACGCCTTCAGAATGAGCCATGATGTACATATAACACTAAAAGACCATGACTACAAGTCCCAGAATCCTCTCCTGTTTGTTTCCACCATTATTCTCCCTCTGCTAATATGCTCACACACGTCCCTCCCTTTCACCTCCACTGTCCTGTGGGAGCAGCTAGCCACAGCTGTTTCCTGTGGTAATGTTCCGCCCCATCCTATCTCCGTCAGTTCAGCGCTGCACCGAGAATAAATTACTTTCTGATGGCACTTAGCCTCTCTGTGACTCCTCCTGCTCCCTCCTTCTAATTCAAATTTAATGAATGAACTAGTGTCCTCCATCTATGGATGCCAAATGGCATCCACTTTCATGTGAAGTGTACTATTTTACCACAGCCCTATGGAAAAAGGGTGCCAGTTGGGTTGTATAAAGTGAAATCATGCATTTGTTTTGGTTCAGCCAGTCCAACAGTCACACAAGAAATGCCGACCTATATTTTCCCCTTAAATATAGTTGTCTTTATGCAGAACTGTGTATCTCCCCTTGTCTACATAATGGAGGATTTCACTTAATTTACACAGCACCATGGGGGGAATAGAGAAGCCCAGTGTTTGCTGACATGCTCTGGGTTACTGGGTTGACTGACGCCGAGTCGAGCCAATCTCTGAGCGCCATAAGCCCCTCTCTACTCCTGACGCTCTTCCGTTCTAATGAGAACTTGTTTCCGGTTTTCTCATTCAAAACCCTTCATGGACAATCACTTTGCAAGGCCCACAGTGAGGCAATGCATTCAAACCCGGCTGCTTACAAGTCATCTAGGTTGTTAGAAAACTTCCGAGCCGAAGGCTTAGGGGTATTGAGGTGGCACCAGTTACTTGTCCCCGCTGGGGAAAAGCAATTCCGATCTGTAAATGAGGACTGGATGATTTCTCCACCATACAATACATATTTGTACTGTCTCAATTCCTAAGCCCAAGGATAACAGTCATTATAATTACATGGTCGATTCTGCTTTACTCGTTTTTTTGGCGGGGGGGGGGGCACATTCCACTAAGGCAGCCTTGGAGTGACCCTGGGTAGTGAACTGTCTTGCCCAATTACATATTTTTCACTGTTCAGGCTAGGAGATTCAGTCTCTCCTATCAACCTTGCAGTGACTAGTTGGATGCTCTGCCTGCTGGACTACTTGGCACCCTCATATCCAAACCACAACCAGGGGGTTTCATTCTGTATGTCACCGCTGGCTAGAGATAATAGGAACTTTGACTAATTATAAATATTATAATTGAAGGTACATTTTTCTGGTGGTTGATTCTTTTTCAGTAATATTCTAAAAGAGGAAACGACAAGCTTTAGAATACTTTTTAAATCTCCTTTTAAGACTGAAAGTTTAAAGTTTCCTGCCACAATTTGGTCAGATTACGATACTACCTTTGCACATAGTAATTACTTCCAAGAGCCGAAGACAGGAATCAAGTAATGGAAGCATACAGGGGTCATCGTTCATTCGACTATGGAAAACCAGTGGGTAAGTCTGGTCCCAATGAGACACTGACGCTTTGTGATTCCCATTGCTTTACAAGATGCATGTGTACAACCCCAAGCTTGATGGCGGCGGACAGAAGTAATGGCAGGACAAATGGATAACGGCCACAGGGCTTTCAGACTGACTGGATCCTTGTGGGTCTTATACTATGAGTGACTTTATTGTGTAAAGTAACTGTCTATTAAAATGTGATAAGATCTGGCAACCTGTGTGTTTGTGATTAGTGCATGAAATGCTGTAATGTGTCACATTCTAGATTGTGTTATTAATGCACTAATCTTTCTGTGTTGTTTTGGGATCATTTTGGGCTTTTGGGAAGGTTGGTCGAAATTGCAACAACGCTACCAAGTGAAGGGGGTACAACCCGTCAATCTTCCCACCTGGCACCTTCAAGACAGGCAAGAAGAAACATGAAACACAAGTTGTAGTGGTAGTCAACTGGAATGACACAAGGGAGAGAAGGGTTGTTTATTACCCATTACACCTAATGGAGGTCTCTGGTATCGTCACGGAGTGTGGATATAGGGCTGAAATATGGTGACCATTCTGTCTCAAACGGAATGGGGTTGGTCTTGCTGAATACCAACAGACGACATCCATCTCACTTTCCTCCGCCTTGTCTCGTCTCCTCTCATTCACTTTCTCTGTCTCTCCCTTTCTGTCGCTCCCTTTCTGTCTCTCCCTTTGTGTCTCTTCCTTTCTGTCTCTCCCTTTCCGTCTCATCTTCATTCTCTTGGGAATGTCCCTTAGGAAAGATCACATTCTATTTTGGTAGTCGGTCAGGAGCTAGGGGAGGGGTTAAGAAGGGTCAGGGGCTAGGGGAGGGGTTAAGAAAGGTCAGGCGCTAGGGGAGGGGTTAAGAAGGGTCGGGCTAGATGAGGGGGTTGAGGAGAGTGGGGGTTCTCTTATGTTTGGTTCCTGTCCTTCCCCCTCCCTCTCGCATCTCAAATATCTTCCTCTCTTTTCATCCCTCCCTTTATCCCCATTGATTTTAACCATCCCCCTCTCCTTCTCTCTTGTCTATCTCTATCCCCTCCCCTTTTCTCTCAAACCCCCTCTGTCCCTAAAGCCTTTCTCCCTCACAAGGGATAAAACATCCCGTCCATGAAAAGGTCAGTTACAATGCAGGGTCACGGTGGCCTAAGTCACTCATGCATTAGTCCTTAAGATAACTCGGCGTAACCTACGCGGCAGATTGGGCTTTCCACAGCCACACTTCAACGTGCTGTAATTGGGGTTGGAATATTCAGTTTGAAACCTCTGCGCTTGACGTTTAAATGTGACTCTTCTCATTATGCAGTTCTCCAATATGAGAACGTATAGTCAAGGGATAGGAAAAGGTTACCCATGCCAGACCCAATCTCCCCAGGACAGCCTTACAGACACATTGGCCCTGATGTCATCCACTGTCCACCACCTCTGGACTTTAGCCTCCATTAAATTGCTCGCCGTATTTCAAAGCCTCTGCGTTCCATCCTGTGAACTTGACAGCCAATCTATTTTTTCATGACCCGTTTCTCCCTTTACCCTTTATTATGTTCTGACCCTAAATTTTAACTGGTGAGCCTTGTCTGGGACTCTTATTGGCCTTTCTCTCTTTCTCTGAACCGTTCGTCTCTTATTTGCTACCCTTTTGTCCAAAGACTCCTGCTTGATACCTGTCTGTCTCTGATGAATGCTTTGGCCGTTCCAGACCTGGCAGTGTGGATGACCTGGGTGGGGGTTGCCTTTGGGCTACGGTTCCACCCAGTCACTCAGCCTATTGACATCCTCTGATCACTGCTGTGGTGACCTGGCGTGACCCCTCTGGAGGCGATACCCAAAGATGGTCATCACCTTCTCCCAATGTCTCTGTGCTCACTTTACCCTATTTAGATTTACCCTGGGTTTCAGTCAGTCCAGTCACGACAGAACTATTCTTGACAGCACAGTTTGTCAGAATGGGTATTCAGGTAAATCCCTCTCTGCATTTTTCCATTTAGTTCACTGTTTAAACTTTTGCACTTCTACAATCCTCAGATCTCTGTCCTCTACTACTCTCAGATCTCTGTCCTCTACTACTCTCAGATCTCTGTCCTCTACTACTCTCAGATCTCTGTCCTCTACTACCCTTAGATCTCTGTCCGTCTGAGGTTGATTGACAATGTCAGAAACCTTATAGCCTGGTTTAATGGTGAAGCCCAGACTTAAGTTCAAAGAGCAACTTAAACATATTTCATTTTACTGATGTTATTTATAGTTACAACCTGAGAGCAATTCTGGCCGCCTCCAAACAAGCACTGTTATCAGAACGGCAGGTATTATATAGGTTAGAGCATCTACTGGTCAGTGAAAGATATCTAGATCTTATGACTGATTATGAAAACTTCTCTAGTTCGGGCCATGAGCGTTAGAGTGAACATTGATTTGCTCCAGTTAATTCACTCGGGTTGAGAGAGAATACAAAATGCCTCAAACATACCAGATAACAACAGGATACAACCAGTTGAAACAAAAACCTACGATTGCCCTCATTTCGCCTTGTCATTGTGCAATGACAGACTGACTTGTTCACCATTACAACAATAATGGTGCACACACATCATTCTCTGTGACGTCTGCAGGCATCCCATCTATGGGAATAAGGAATGTACCACCAAACCAAGGTGCAACTCCCCTGGTTCAAACCAACTGGTACGACTGCTAACTCAAAGCTATCCCTCGGAAGCATTCAACCGTTTGTAGACGAGGTGACCAGATTCAGTTCAGTTTAGACCTGTGAGTGTAACCGGGCATTACCCTTGCACAGTCCAGCCTTTACACTGTAATGAAACCGTTTGTAGACGAGGTGACCGGATTCAGTTCAGTGTAGACCTGTGAGTGTAACCGGGCATTTCCCTTGCACAGTCCAGCCTTTACACTGTAATGAAACCGTTTGTAGACGAGGTGACCGGATTCAGTTCAGTTTAGACCTGTGAGTGTAACCGGGCATTACCCTTGCACAGTCCAGCCTTTACATTGTAATGAAACCGTTTGTAGATGAGGTGACCGGATTCAGTTCAGTTTAGACCTGTGAGTGTAACCGGGCATTACCCTTGCACAGTCCAGCCTTTACATTGTAATGAAACTTCTTTTTCTGGTGAATTGGCATCGATGTGCCTTGCGATGTGGCCTGACCACATTCTGGCACAGTTCATCCTCTCCTACTGTAACAGTCAACACTCAACGTGCCAAATGGTTCCCTATTCCCTACGCGGCATGCCAGATCCCCAGGGTCTGCCCGCAGGCCCTGATCAGAAGCAGTGTGATGCATGGGGGTTTAGTGTGCTGTTGGGAAGTAGCCTGCGGTCTGCGGTCATCCAGGCCTGATCTAATTCCCGTCTCCATCACCCCCGGCATGGTTCTAAATGGGAGATGATGGGATAATGATATTGTGTACCAGTACCAGAGGGGAAGATACAGAAACGAAGACGTTCACAGGCCATGCGGCTGGCTCGTTGTTGGCGGCGTCCCCTCATAAGGTAAATTACTATGGTCCAAGGTGTCTGTAAATTTGTTATTGCACATGTAGAAAATGTCTAGGTAGAGCCACAGTGAGGTGTTCATGAAATGGGCCCCTTCACTGAAGAGCTCGAACAAAAATTGACATTCTGTCACAGGAAAGGTAACGAATCACTGAAGCCAAATCGATCATGACATATAGCACGTACATACATTTTATGTGAGATACTTGAGTTGCAGGTTCAATGTCATACCTATTCCGACAACTCTACCAAGACATGAGGAAATAGCAGCCATTTGTAAACCCTGTCCATAGTGTGGTGGATCAGAACGAACGATGGATCTGCTCAGTCATCCTTAAAAACATCATGTAGCACAACATTATGTTTAGCCATATCTACCATCGTTACAGCACTCTGACAAGGGAAAAATGGAACACGGGCAGTTTCCTCGTTTCTATATTTCACATCAAACGTTTATGCATCACAATCAATTGGACATCTATACATGTGCATTGTTGCTTGGACAGAATGAGACTTTTTTCTATCAAAAGTTCTATCATACGCTTCAGTGATAAGAGGTACTGTCTGACATTGTGGGGTACACCCTGCTATTACCAGACCTGACTCTCCTTAAACAGTCTGATAGACAGTCCAGCAAAGAGTATTTCTGGATATACACATATTCTGGATCTTTGTATTTGCCATTGGGAGACACTCTGCTAACATTTCTGTTAGCAGAAATCTCTCTGCTAACAGAAATCTCTCTGCTAACATTTCATTTCAGAATGAAAAGGAAAGCGTCTCTCATCTTTCTCAAGGTCATTTGATGTATTACCATTCCACTAAGCCGAATTAAATGAAAAATCTTGTCATCGCCCACAGTTCATTAAAATAGGATTGGTTCAGTGTTCAGAGATGCATCTCAGTAGTCTTAAACAGTCTTAAAGATGCAGCCCACGATTTTTGCACTGTCAAGTCGAATCGTCCCCAAACTAAGTGTACTGTCAGCTGGTAAAGTCCCCAGAGTGCGTCTTTAACTTTGAAACCCCATATCGATTACCCAGACTGTGTAAAGAAAATAAACATATATACAAAATTAGGGTAATATCTTTTCAATTTAAGCCAATGCTTCTCATTAGCAGGTTTTGTGGTGAGTTTCCCCGCCTTGCAATTCCAGTACTATAAATCAAATTCCTCAATCCACATATTTATTAGTCTGACAATCTATTCACTGAATAAAGTCTTCTGGGTCACGCTACATTATTACTGGTGTTGTTTGCGGTAACGCTTTGTTCAGGTTCCAACAGCACCGTGTAAACAGATCGATTGGCTGTGTTTCAGAGAGGAAGCAGGTGCCGCTATAACCGAGTGGTGAGCGCGAGACTTGGTCTTGCCAATGCTCGGTGCCAAAGAGTGCGTCCAAAATGGCACCATGCCCTGTAGTGCACCACGAAGAACCCTACGAAAGGGCTCAGGACGCCATTCGGGACTCATACTGAGAGTCCTGCCAACACTACTGATGCAAACAACCGCTAAGTGTTGCTAATGACTGGCAGTGTCTGGTAAGGAGCAAAGTGGTCTGAGTCAGAAAGAGGACTGTGGAGAGAGGGATGTTGAAAAACATTACATTATGGGTCCTCAAGGTGGTATTGTGGCCTCAGGCGCTGTTTCGTAGCACCGCGCTGAACTCCAGTCAAGCCTGTGTCCTCTAGGGAGTGGGGAGGCATCGTCAGCATGGATTTCGTGGTTGTATAATGTTCTGGAAAGCTTACTGATGGTGCCCTTACACACACTGACCCGTGTGACTTCTTGGTTGGAAGAACAGTGTAGAAAAAAGCAGAATGTTTTAGCAAGGACACTTGTCAGGAAGGCTTTATTGGGAAATGAGGGAAAAAACAATATTTCCCTTATTTTGCGAACGCTCTTAGCCGAGCAGCTTATATCAGCAGTTAGAGGTAAGTGCTTTGCGCAACCATTTATAACCCTTTCAGCGCAAGAATTACAACAAGTGACCTGGAAAACATTCTGCCGTCCCTTTTTAGGGAACAACATAGACCGCGTTACCTGTCCCAAAAATAATAATTTGGATTGAATCACTGCCATGTCTTGGCTGGAACACAAAGAAATGGACTGAACAGAGGATAGGGGAGGCCAGGGAGAAATCTCTTATCTCTGTTTTGTTGTGAGTTCAAATGAAAACATGATGATTGGATTACCATGCTATGGGGTACTGTGTGGCACTGTTAGCATAATGCCAACAGCCTGGCGTCATGTTGTGTGATAGTAATTGCGTAACAATTGCAGTCTGGTGTGTTATTGGATTGCTTGGTTGCGTTGCCATAGCGCTTGCAGCCTATTCAATCAAATTCAATCAATCAAATGTATTTTATTAAGCCCTTTTTACATCAGCAGTTGTCAAAAAGTGCTTTCACAAAACACCCGGCCTTAAACCACAGGGAACAAACAACAATAGTGATGAACTTCAGTGGCTAGGGAAAAACTCCGTAACAGGGCCAAATTTAGGAAGAAACCTAGAGAGGAACCAGGCTCCGAGGTGTGACCAGTCCTCTTCTGGCTGTGTCGGGTGAACATATTAATAGTTCCAATTTTAATAGTTCATTGCATGTGGGCTAAGCCCAGAGTCTATTTAAACCTAGTCCAGATTGGAGGCAAAACCGGAGAGACAAGGACGGGGGGGGTCAGCAGAGTATTGTGTTCTGGTGCTGTGTGGTAATATTAGCATAACGCTAGCAGCATATTGTATTGTTGTGCTGTGTGGTAATATTAGCATAACGCTGGCAGCCTTTTGTGTTGTGGCGTTGTGTGGTAATATTAGTATAATGCTAGCAGCCTATTGTGTTGTGGTAATATTAGCATAACCCTAGCAGCCTTGATAGTGTTAAAGTTTCAATGACCGTGACGATGGCGTCTGTGTGTGGCGGAGTAAAGGTGCTGGCCTGTTGAGCTCCACTGGGTTGTGTCATTGAGGACACTGAAATAACAGAAGATTAATTTGTTTGGGGGGGAGGGATCGCTAATAATCTCTCACGGAAAGATTATTCATGTAAACAGATAATCCCTTGTGACTCAGGACTGAACGGGATGTTTATAGGAACAAGGCAGTTGTAGCGCCAGTGGGGTTTTTATAAACACATTTTTTGATTTTTCATAGGTGTTCACACCTTTTTGAATATTTTTAAGGATAGGGAGATTCACACAAGATATGTTAAAAGGACAGGTGGAGCTCCTTGTTACAATTCAGCTCCTCATTCTTCAGTATCTTGGTCTCTTGCCTCTTGATTCTTCAGTATCTTGGTCTCTTCAGTATCTTGGTCTCTCCATGCTTACAGACCCAATGCAGGGTCTTTATTGAGCTAGTCTGGCTTTTTACTAGGTCATGCAATTTGGAGGCCGAATGAAACAAATACTAATTGGGTTTTCTCCAAAATAGACAGCTTGTGGGTTAACTGTGCAAGCCAATGAGCTAATCTTTGGAAGACGATATAGAAAAGCGAGACTACAAAATCTGCGACTGACATTAATCACATAAAATGTAGACTATGTGGTACGTATCACGTTCAATTGGGGTAGCCCGACTTTGTGTTTTCACTGTGACAGAAAATATCTATCTGTTTTTCCACATAGATAATCGTTCATTGACAGTTTGAGGGGCAGCGGCGATTAAAGGGCCCCAAGAAAAGCAGGTTGGAGCAGGAGGAGAGAAGATGGAGGCTGTGCCTTGCTGCTGTTCGATTTCGATTGCAGCTTTTTGTTATTAAATGCCCCCCAAGGCGAACACGGGCCCAGTGTCGATTTCCTGTGTCTCTCCTTGCTACGCCATGTACATACTGGCCAGTTTAATCGAAGCACATCTGGTTATGATGACAAAGCTCAGAGATGAGGCTTCTACAAGGCTGACCAAGTGGGCACCAGCCATAAATGCTCACTATTATCTGTTGAGATGGAAATGTAACTGTTATTGTTCAATAGGCCCCTCTGAAACATTTATACGTAAGGTATGGTAATCCTCAATGTTATGTCGAAGAATAAATGTATCAACAAATTGGATTGAAACACTAAGGAATGAGTCAGTGTTCTTCCCACGTAGTAATACAGTGTGCTCATGGGTATCAAATACTGATAAAACTTATAAAACTAAGTACCAGAATTAGCTTCTCATTTCATACTACCAAAGATGTTTGTAACATTCGTTCGAGGACATTTTGATGCATTGTACCACTTTTGGACTTGGACCTACTTCCTGTGTTCCAGCCACCACAGACACCTCTCCCTGTCATCTCTCAGCACCCGGGCTGCTCTTTAACAAACTGCCGCGCTAGACGTTTATCCCAGCCAACCTCATGTCGACACATTTAGCATTCAGTTACACCGAGGGAGAGAGATGACGGAGAAAGGAGGCGGAGGGAAAGCTGTCAATAAACACCTCCTCACAGGCTCCTTTGAGGATGGAGCTATGGACGGGTCCTAAAAGGCATGTGTCCTGAAGGCTCTGGTCTGAAGTAGTGAACAAGCTAGGACGGGGACTGCGTTTTGGGACACAGCCATCTTCCTTTTGGAAGCAGTTCTCGTTGCCATTCTTAAAAAAACCGATTTTGTCCGACTCAAGCGGTGTATCAAATCTGAGAACCAGATGTGACTTCGTTGCCATTGACGACAGTCGTCCCTGAGTTTCTCTGGTGTAATAGCTGCTATGAGAGTGTGATTGAGTGACTCTGTCTGCGTCCCAAACAGCGCACTTAACCCTGCACGGACGTGAACTCATGTCCTGGTTTAAAGGAACAAAGGTAGGGTCCCATTTGGACAACGCTGTGTGTGGTCCGACGCCACTGAGACCCGATCCCTGCTGTCTCCGCCAGTTGTTTCCTAACAGTTCAAAGCACAAAATATAAAAGGTTTGGGATTCAGTCAAATCTGAGTCGGAACGTTAAAAAACGGATTGTCACCTCATGATTACTGCGCTTCCAAAACTATAAAACTATATATCTCCTGCTCGTCCACATAATTACCTCGTTGCGGAATCAATATGATTCAGTACAAAAAAAGGGATTAAGAACATAACAGCGGGTGGGAGAGTCGTCTCAATGACTTTAAGCGCTTCACAGGGTGGCATTGGGGAAGCTGGTAGGTCCCACACGGCTCGGTAGACCCAGATGGAGGCGTTCAGCCCACTACGGCAGCAGCTGTGGGGGTACTGAACTGTCTGAAACTGACTGGATGTTCTGTCGGGGGAGTAATGGTGGTCTTTGATGGACAACCTGGCCTCAGAAGTAAAACAACACACTCCAGGTGCACATGTGTGGTGCAAACACACACACACACACACACACAAACAAACGTACAAACACACACTCAAAACTGTGGATCCCAGGTGGTTTTTGACATGGTCACTGGCCACCTGGACTAAATCATCCAAGGTTGTGTGTGTGTGTGGACACATTTCGTGGAAGAGCAATGATAGCAGAAACCCTGGTCATGTCTGAGTGTCTGTGAGCAGAGGCTGTGTTGAGTGTCATTCATCAGATGTTCTTACTCTCTTTGTCTCCTCCTGCATGTCTCTCCCTCCATCCTCACTCTTGTTCCTATCTCTCTGCCTCTCTGTCTCTTTCTATCTCTCTCTTTCTGTCTTTCACTCTCTTGACAACGAATGGACATACACAAAGGCACTCACACACACACAAATGAGAAGCCAAATCACTGATCAACTATTGGGTCTGTATGAAATTCAGTGGACGCAGCGTAGATGGGCTTTTCCTTGCGTTCTCTTTAATACCGTGTGTGTACGTCCACATGCATACGTGTGTGTGTGTGTGTGTGTGTGTGTGTGTTGTGTTCTGGTTGAATGTCTAAGCAGTCTGTGTCTGTGCCTCTGGGCCACTTGGGTTATAATCTAGGCTAATTTGCGGTAATAGAACAGAACTATCCACTGTCTATTACCTGGCCCAGTAAAATTCATGCTAGCAAAATGTCCTGCTAATAGATTAACGAACTAGTCAAACATTTGTGAAAACTGGCCGACTTAACTAACATCTCAAATATCTAAACTGGTGGCAACTAAAACCTGAATGATTTATTTTAAGAAAGTACATGATCTTGCCCAATCAACAGTGTTGAACTAACATTCGAAAGTTAACCGAACACATTTAGTTGCTTTGGAAGCATCTGTTCACAGGGGACAGGTTTTGTCTTTGATGAATGCTTTGACTCTGCGAAAAATGTCTGCTTATTATTGCATTCAGCAATGATTTTGAGCTTTTTGGTCATCAGACTTGGAAGTGTAATGTCCCTGCCAAGCCCAGCTCAGTGTCGTACGTCTGAAGTCCTTGACTTGCACTGTGCACGCATGTGACCTTTGGCCCTTTTCTAACGGCATGCAATATACATAGTGGAAGCATATAGACTGTATAAAACAATGCAACATGCATTCATGTGCCATAACATGCCCACGCTAAGGTTTGTTTGTCAATGAGGTTCCTATTGGTCAAAGATTAGTGTGTGTGTGTGTGTGTGTGTGTGTGTGTCTTGTTTTTCAGCGCTAACCCTTGACGGAAACTTATACGGTACATTACTCATAGCTGATGTTGGGAATGAAAATCAAATCGACTTCTTGGAAGAGCTGAGTGAAATTGTAAATGCATTGCTAGGAAATGCTTCACAATTCACAGCTGTGCAGCTTGCCTTATACATTGCCTGTATAAATTCCACACCTCCCTTTAATATTTTCACATTTTGTTGTCTCAGTGTTTCAGAATTTCATGCTTTGAAATGTTTCATTATCTTTATATTGCCTTCTATAAGTCATGTGAAGATTTCTAATTTTGGTGTAATGTCATCTGGTATTTGTAGGAGTTTTGGGTGAATGTCCTCTTTAAAGTCTGTTTAAAAATGTCCATTACCCAGAATGCAGTAGATTAAATGCAGCATGGAAGGTAGAAATTACATCTCACAGCAGAAACACTGATTGATATTAATATTCTTAATATTTTAAAATAAAAACTGTATTTTCTGATTTGGGTAAGTGGCATATAGTAGATCAAATACTTGACATTTCTTGTTGCTCTAGGGTTCATTTCCTACTTTAGCATACAGCACCATGATACCTTCTTATACAGAACAATTCACAGTAGTTGGCACACACATTCTCATACAGCCCTCCCCATGGGACCAAAGCCAGAACCCTGGCGTTGCAAATTGCCTTTACCAGCTGAGCTGCACATAACTTTTCATGTAACAGTGGGAAATGTACATATAGAACAATTAGTGTTTTACTAGCATGGACGTAGCCACCACTAACTGCCCATCATTCCCGGCAGGTGACATGTTATTTTAGCACTTAAGGTTAGAAAAAAGCTAATACGAGGTACGGCTTGCACAAAGAACTAGGCTACACACTAATATCATACATTCTGCACTGGCATTTGTCAGAACGCCAGGTGTCATTGAGTCGGGGTTCTGTCCCTAATGCTAGGAGGGTCTAGTAAGAGGGTTATGTACGGGATGTAGACGGATGCCGCGCAAATCTAGCTATACTTCGGTTTTTTCATGTTTTCCACTGTCCATTTGAGATACCTGAGTGTGGAGCATTAGTATTTCTTTTCTGACATTATTCAATGAGTAGGTGTGTGTGTGTGTTTGTGATGGCTTGCTATCGTCCTCAATTGGTTTCAGAGTTGTGTTCAGCTTCTTTTCTTTCTCCATGTTCCTTTATCTCTGTCCTCTCTCTCCCACTCTCTGTTTTTCTTTCCCTCTATGTATAGCTGTTTGCTATGACTCATGTGTCTCCAAAGTGACGGAGGACTCATTTCCTATACACACACACACACACACACACACACACACACACAGACTGAGGGATGTTATCCAAACAACAACAAACATGTAATGTGGAATGTATTACAGTCATATTACGCTGCTGAAATGTGTTTTATCACTCACCACAGGTTATTAACATGCCTGAACTGTGTATGTGGGTGTTTGGGCGCAAAGTAGGATTTAATCAGGTAAAAATGTTTAACAGGTACATCTTCCCTGGTCCCTTTTGAAAAGGGCTAGTGATTTGGCTTTAGGGGAAAATTAGCAAATTGAGGTTAGCAGCCATTCTTCCTATTGGGAGAGTAGCAATCAATTTGCCCACCAGCTGTGGTTCGGGTCCCCAATGCAGCAGGCGGTCGGCTGGTTGCTGATGGTTGCTCGCAGGTTGATTGCCACTCTGTTTTAAAATAGCTCCAGACTACTGTAGTTGGAGTGGGTGGAGAGGTTTCTGGTGTGATACCGGTTAGTGTTAAGATTAGCAAAATACATTTTGATGTCCTTATTTGTATAGCTAAGATTGTGTGAGTGTGTGCGTGTGTGCGTGTGAATGTGCATGCACGCATGTAACTGGATTTTAGGTCTTGTCTGAACTGCTAATTGAGGATTTATTCTCACCCCATCTCTCTGTTAGCAGTAAATACAGCTGTCCTGTCTTTAATGCTCTGGAACTAAATTACCATCAGCTACATATTAACTAATGATATGCAATAAATCTACAGATATGATGTAACTGATTGTGACTGTTTGAGTAATTCTGTTAATTTGTGATATTAATTAAGATTAAACTAGTAATTTTCCAACCACTCACTGTCTACCTCTCTTCCTCTCACCTCTATTCATTCATTTCCTCTCATCCCCTCTCCTTTCATCCCTTCTCTGCTCCCTTCGTCTCTCCTTTCATCCCCTTTTCTCTCCTGTCATCCCCTCTCATTTCATCCCCTAATTTCTCCTGTCATCCCCTGCCCTATTCTCTCCTTTCTTCCCCTCTCTCCTCTTATCCCATCTCACCCTCTCCTTTACAGATTGAACAGATAGTGACCCGTGTCCAGGATGAGACTGAAGGCGTTCCAGTCAGAACAGTCAAGAGCTTCCTGACCAAGATCCCCAGCGTGGTCACAGGTGAGGCTAAAGATACCCAGCGTGGTCACAGGTGAGGCTAAAGATACCCAGCGTGGTCACAGGTGAGGCTTAAGATACCCAGCGTGGTCACAGGTGAGGCTTAAGATACCCAGCGTGGTCACAGGTGAGGCTTAAGATACCCAGCGTGGTCACAGGTGAGGCTTAAGATACCCAGCGTGGTCACAGGTGAGGCTAAAGATGCCCAGCGTGGTCACAGGTGAGGCTAAAGATACCCAGCGTGGTCACAGGTGAGGCTTAAGATACCCAGCGTGGTCACAGGTGAGGCTTAAGATACCCAGCGTGGTCACAGGTGAGGCTAAAGGTGTGGCAGTGCTGACGGATGGAGAGCCTCTGCATTGTGACTGATCCAGTCCAGCTCTGTGGTTCCCTGAGTGTGTGGGGGTAGGGGTGTGTATCCAAGTGTGTTGATGGTCTCATCCATTTCTGTTATTAATTCCAGGCTCTCAGGATGAATCACCACAGTACTGTCATGAGTAGAGCACACACCACGCACACAGGAACACACCACACACACAGGAACACACCACACACACAGGAACACACACAGGAACACACCACACACACAGGAACACACACAGGAACACACAGGAACACACCACACACACAACACCACAGAGAGTCATGAGCAGAGCAGGGCAGGCAATAAAAACGCTTTCTACGCACACACATACGCACACCAAACACACACATACGTACAGCAAACACACAGAAACACACACATACGCACTGCAAACACACAGGGACACACTACATACACAACACCAGAGGGGGATGAGCACAGCAGCGGATCAATAAACAGTATTAGTACTGGGCTGCTTCCTGTGCTTAGAGGCACAAGCACAGAGGTCCAGACCACACACACTCATGCACACACAGATCAAGGGAGACCACACACATACACACACAGATCCAGGGAGACCACACACATACACACAAAGGCAAATAGACACCAGAGCTCAACAAGGCAAAGCAGGTTTGCCAATACCAGAATTAGTTCTCCTGGTCGCCATGATACAGTTGTCCAGCAAGGAAGTGACTCAGAGCACTCAGAAGTCCCTCTGGTTGTCTTTCTCCCTTCCCGTCTGTCAGTCTGACTCTCTCCCTCAATGTCTCTCCTTCATCTTTTCATGCTATTCTACCCACACTACATTCACTGTGTGGTGCTCTGATAAACAAAAGGCGCGCTTACATCCTGGATCCCTCTTGACACCCGATTCATCCCTCTCTGTCTCTCCGTCCCACCAGGAACAGACATCGTCCAGTGGATGATGAAAAACCTGGCCATTGAGGATCCAGGTGTGTACTGAAACAAACGCTACTTATCCGTTAGCGATTACCCATGTAAATCACTGTGTCCCCTTCCCGTCCCTCTGCTGCAGCTCGTCGTGCCTGTAGGAGGACTGTTCGTTGCTCTACTCCCTTCATAGACTCCTTGTGAAACACTTGGTACAGAATGTTTGAAACCACGTGCATTTAACCCCGGCTGTTTTGCACACTACCATTGTTCCCCTGTAGCCGAGGCGATGCACATCGGAAGCCTGATTGCCGCTCAAGGATATTTCTTCCCCATCTCTGATCACGTCCTGTCACTCAAAGACGACGGAACCTTCTACCGCTTCCAGGTGAGCTAGCTTAGGAGAGCTAGCTTAGGAGAGCTAGCGTAGGAGAGCTAGCTTAGGAGAGCTAGCGTAGGAGAGCTAGCTTAGGAGAGCTAGCGTAGGAGAGCTAGCTTAGGAGAGCTAGCGTAGGAGAGCTAGCTTAGGAGAGCTAGCGTAGGATGAGGGGATTTCGGACCATAGAAAGCCTAAAGGATGATCTACGATACATGCATTTTCATTTTCAGGAGCAACGTATCTAGCCAAAACCTTTTGCCTGTTGAGCAATGACGTCAGAGGCCTATCAGAGAACTGACTTATGTGTGCTTCAGGAAAACTGTCTACTGTATGGATTCCACACATCCCACGAATTGGTCGTTCTGTTGTCGCCGGAACATCTTTCACAGCAGAACATGCGCAGTGTTCATTCATTAAAGACATCTGACTTTTTTTTACTCAACAGCCTTGATTAGCCGTAACCAGAAACATATCAACCCCTACAACAAATTATCTCTCAATATCGGCTCACATTACCTTCAATTCCCTCCCTGTCCAATCATCAGGAACAGGGAGCCCAGAGGTTAAAGCATAGGGCCAGTAACTGAAAGGTTACCAGTTGGAAAGCCAAAGGGCAAATCTCTTGACCTGCCCTTGGCTAAGGCACTTCACCCTAACCGCTTCAGGGCTGTTGTCGATAATGGTTGAACCCAGGTCACGACCCCACTATTCTTGGGTTCCTCATTCTGTGTTCCACACATGTACATGTGTAAAGCAGACAATAATTACAATGCCTAATTTGACCTTTGAGCTTTCATTTTTGTCCTCTTTGACCCCTAGGCTCCATATTTCTGGCCTTCTAACTGCTGGGAGCCAGAGAACACAGACTATGGTGAGTCTATAGTCTATAAATGTTAATATCAGAGAATATAGTGTCCAGAAAATACAGTCCCCGTGCCTTCTGCCCTGGTAAAAGGTGATCAATTTAACATTTGTTTGTAATAGTCTCTTAATCACAAAATGTACATTTTTACCCCCACTTTCTGTGCCGTTAGTATGTGACCAGCTAGAATGAACTTGTGGTGGCATTTAGCAGTCAACTCTTCTAAACCCTGAACAACTCCAAATCACACTGACCATCTTCACCGCGTCAGTGGTAAATTCTCTGAAGGGAAAACAACAGATCGACTAATAAAGGTGTCCGTTTCCACCCACCCTGCCCTATTTTCCCTCCTTCGTCATTCCGTTTCTCCTCCCCCCACACCCACCCCTCTTTGCCGTCATCTCCCCCCGCGCGCCGTTGCTTTCTCCTGCAGCTATTTACCTGTGCAAGAGGACCATGCAGAACAAGACTCGTCTGGAGCTGGCAGACTATGAGGCGGTGGGTACAGACCTACATTACACACTGTGTCTGAGTATGCACACCTGCTCCCCTTTTAACCCCTCCCCTTTTCTCTGTCTCGCTTCTGTTGCTCCCCTCTTCCCTTCCCTGTCTTTTTTCCTCTCACTCTCACTCCCCCTTCCTCCTTCAGGAGAACCTAGCCAGGCTACAGAGGGCCTTCGCCAGGAAGTGGGAGTTTATTTTCATGCAGGCCGAGGCTCAGGTCAAGTAAGTGTGTGTGTGTGTCTGTGTGTGTGTATGTGTGTGTGTGTGTGTTTGTTTGTTTGTTTTAGGTCTAACAATACAGTTGATGACCAAATGTCCCATGAGTATAGTAAAACCAGAAGAAATTGACCTTTTGCCGTTCCCCATGGGCCAAAGTCAATTTATGGCTCAGAGTTTAGGTTTAGGGTCAAACTTTCAATACATTTTAGACTTAGAATTCAGGTTTCTTTAAGGTCCAGGCATTGTTGGTTAAGGTTAGGCATTACACCTAGGTAAAGTATAGGCATAAATGTTACTTTATTGAGGTTAAGGTTAGGGTTTGATTAGGGTTTGGTTACAGTTAGGGTAAAGGTTAAGCTTAGGGTTAAGATCAGGGCAAAATTGTACACGTTAGCTGTACTAACGTGTGTGTGTGTGTGTGTGTGTGTGTGTGTGTGTGTGTGTGTGTGTGTGTGTGTGTGTGTGTGTGTCGTTGTCATAGTAACAGCCGGGTGTATACCAGTGATCTTCAACAGGTCACGTGTTGCTGATATCAGACACCCCAGCTCCTATCTAATGGAGTGAGAACGTCCAATTTATTGTTTTTTCTTTGAATAACTGCAATTTTAAGAAAAAAAAGAAAACACAACTCTGTAAATGTGATTTCATAAGACCCTCTTGGAGTTGTTTACTAAACCTTATTTTGACAGAAATTACTTTCTCTGGCACACCAATGACCTAGGAAGAAGTTGCAGGAGACAAGAACTAATTAAAATAAAATAAATTTGTATCTTTCGACTGAATAACTCCAATGCCAGAAAAGAGCTCCTGTCAACAGCACCACACGTGATTAGGACCACAAACAACATACAAAATTTGACTAATTGATCAAAAACCACCAATAGGAAGAGTTTTGTCAATACTACAACAAACACAGGAAATGTTTGTGCACCATACTGGAGCACCAGGGCAGACGGTTGAGAGTCAGAAACAGACACATGGTGACAAAGTCAGGACTAAATGTGGATGGGCCTTATCTTCCAGAGTGGTTGACTTTTAGAGATCATTGAGGATCGAGCCAACATCTGCCCTTTACATTGACTCTGTGACACTGGAGACATTGGCTTTAAATGGTGCACAGACTCGAGAGTGCAGATCGACGTGAATCCTGACCTGAATCACAAACGCCCGAACAGTCAGGCTAACACACTGATTAGTATCCTGATTGACACACACACACACACACACACATACACACACACACACACTATCACAGACACACACATAATTGTGATTCCCTGATTATTTTTTTTGCCACAGTATGATTGCATCTTGATTCACTGCTTTGTGTCCAACTGAGGCGTCAATACACACACACACACACACACACACCCACACACACACACACACACACACACATACGCACCTTGTATCGTAATTTGATTGGGCTTGAAAATCTGTTTTCATCAGGTTCACTCCATTGTGAGCAGTTTAATTTAGAACATACAACAAAGGAATAATGCATAATGGAAGGAGAGAAAGGTGAGCGTCCCAACTGGAAACCCAGATCCTAGTCCCTGTTCTGCAAAAGTAAAACACAGTACACACTGCAGGTAATAGAATGTGATTTATGACTCTCCCAGGGTATCTGAAGAGTGTGGGGCTGCGGAAATAGCTGTTACATAACAGGAAAGTGGCACCGATGGAAATTCATTTGTTGTGCCTGTGCTCCGAGGCAGGGAGGCTGGCTGAAACTTTCAAATGTTCTAGCTTTGTCTCTGTCTGTGTGTGAGAGTGTGTTTGTGTTTGTGTGTGTGTGTGTGTGTGTGTGTGTGAAAATGTTCTCTCCTATATTAGTAGGTTGGAATTCATGTGGGTGTTTCTTTCCATAACGGAGGCTATATCTAACACCTTTACCTCTTACTCTGTCTCCTTCCAAATCTCTCCTCCCTCGTCTCTCATCTTTCCCTCTCTTCCTCTCCTCTTGCTCTCATCCTGACCTCCAGGATTGACAGGAAAAAGGATCGAGTAGAGAGGAAGATTCTAGACAGTCAGGAAAGAGCCTTCTGGGACGTCCACAGGCCGGCGGTGCGTACATGTTGGGCGCCCACACCAGCGACTCCACTTCCTGCCCCGCCGTGTTCACCCACCGCTTTAACTGTGACTTCCTGTTTCAAAACAGCCAGGTTGTGTCAACACCACCGAGGTGGACATCCGGAAATGCAGACGAATGAAGAACACGCAGAGAGCCAAGAAGGTATGGACAGCAGGAACCGAAGCCTCGCCGTGTAGGGCAGGTGTTCTTGAACCCCTCCTTGGGAACCCCCAATCGTTGGCACCATGAGCTCACGCGCCCAATTGCTAGCAACCTGTCAACTAGTCAAGGCCTTGGACTGGTGAATGAGGTGGGAATGGCCCGGAGCCACAACCCAACTGTTGGGGAGTCCCTGGGTAGAGGTTTGAAGATCACTGGTTTAGCGGGCGGGTCGGGGCATACTCGGCTTTACTTTGGAAAGCCGACAGGCGTGTGGTAACGCATGGTTCTTCCCTCCTTGGCCGGGTCCAGTCCGTGTATGGTCTGATAGAGGAGGGCCAGTCCCACAGTCCAGTGCACACGTCCTCACTAGCCAGGAAGGGCACCAAAGAGGCCATAGAGAAAGAGGTATGTCTGGGTCATAAACTGTCACATGAATGAAGACGTGGCATCTGTATATGATATGACACCAATGGATCCCATAACATTTATTGCTCTACAAGAAAACTAGCAAAACCACTGCCAATGGTGTCACTGTCACCAGACAATATTTACTGCTTCCATTTTATAGTTGAAAAGAATGTTTATCTGATGCAATTAATATCGATGCTTGGTTTCTTCTTTTTTCTTCCTATTTAGATTGTGTTTCTAAACACCCAGCTAGACCGACACTGTATGAAAATGTCGAAAGTTGCAGAAAGGTTTGTTGCAAATCTATGAACACTTCATCTAGACACTAATAATTCTGACCTTCCACAGCTCTAAACGCAGATATCAACCTCCTTCTTACTGCTACAACCAGGCTTCTGGCGTTTCATAAGCACTAGACACACAATGACATGGACACTAAAAACAGACCCAGCTTGTCAGAACAGACCCAGTTTGTCAGAACAGACCCAGTTTGTCAGAACAGACCCCGTTTGTCAGAACAGACCCAGCTTGTCAGAACAGACCCAGTTTGTCAGAACAGACCCCGTTTGTCAGAACAGACCCAGCTTGTCAGGACAGACCCAGCTTGTCAGGACAGACCCAGCTTGTCAGGACAGACCCATTTTGTCAGGACAGACCCATTTTGTAAGGACAGACCCAGTGGCGAGGACAGACCCAGTTTGTCAGGACAGACCCAGATGTCAGGACAGACCCAGTTTGTCAGGACAGACCCAGATGTCAGGACAGACCCAGTGGTCAGAACCAGTTCAGTTGACCATGTAGGTCTCCAGGTAATCATGGCTCTGAGTTGAAGTGTTGCTGAGGTGATCAGTCTGCAACACAGACATAGTAACTACAGTACCACGACCTTTGACCCTCACCAAAGAGCTTCAGTTCATCTGTGGTTCATCTATGGTCAAAGCCAGTGAAATATATCTTTATGTTCACTTGTGTTTTGTCAGTCTCATGAGTTACACGGAGCAGTACCAGGAGTACGATCCATTTGTGGTGTCACCAGAACCCTCCAACCCTTGGACCACTGATGACCCGTCCTTCTGGGAGCTGGAGGCCAGGTGAGGAACGCCAGAGCGTGTGCTCACAGTGGACAGGATGTAGTCAGTTTTCCTCTACTTTAAGAGAAGAATCAACAATCAATAGACAGTGAATCCACGATTAATCTGCCTATCAATCAGTCAGGCTGCCTTAAATGAGGCGTGTTAGTCATTCCTCACCACAGCCACTCACTTTAAGAAATTGTCTCACGCTTCTCAAAAGGTTTTTATAGAGAACCTTCACTGAAGCCAGCCGTCAATCTCAGGGGCTGAACTTTGCCTGATTTCATACTATCATCCTCACTGTTCAAAACTAACCAAGTCCAAGACCTACTGTCGTCCAGCCGACATCAGACCGGCCTAAGGCAGGGAGGAGTGTTTATCCTGGAGGCTAAAATTACGCAGCCAATGAACATTGAGCAGAAATTAAGAGAACGTAATTGGCATGAGCCAGCTGGTTTGCTTTTGTCCAGCTGCGCCAAAGCTTGAGGACGTGACGGCGTGCTGCAGAGCACAAGGTGGACCACAGTGACCTTAGATGTGATGATGTGACCGCGACACAGAAAACAATGCATTTAACACGCTGAATCGTTTTGGTGATGTGAAATCGTATTCAGGTGTGTGTTTCCCTCCTTCCCCGCCAGTAATGACCCTAGTCAGCAGAGGGTGAGGAAGTGGGGGTTCTCTCTAGAGGAGGCGCTGAAGGACCCCGCCGGGCGAGACCAGTTCCTCAAGTTCCTAGAATCCGAGTTCAGTTCGGAGAACCTGCAGTAAGGCATATCCCTGATATAACGTGTCCTTCTTAAATTTCATCCTTTCATTTCAATCACTCCTTATCTCCTGTCAACGGATCTCTACATTCTCTCCTTGCCCTAATCCCGTCCTTCCTGCTTCCCAGCTCCTGATCCCTATCTCCTCTTTTGCCTGCCCTTTCTAATATCCCCCTTTCACTCCCACTACCGCCCTCTTTTCCCTTCATCCTATTTTCTTTATCTTCTCTTCGTCTCCAACGTCTCTCCATCCACCTCGCCATGCGCCCTGTCTGAAGTTAATCTGACTACCTCTCCCCTGAAATCAGAAAGCCAGGCTAGTCGTCCAGCAGCCCACCCCAATATCCTATCTTCTTACCCATTCAGCACTCATTTCTTGGGGGGTCATGAGAGCTGTCACCCGTAGCCACAGGCTGCGCAAAACACACGTAAAAGATGATGGGAAGTGGAGTGTGTGGGTTCACAGCAACACATTTTCACAACCCGGTTAAACTTGTGAGTGAAACAGGAAAAATATAAGTGTGTGTGTGTGTGTTTATGAAGATAGATGAAGATACTGAAGATGACAAGGTCTTGGAGGGGAATCTACCGGTAAAGGTCACTAGAGTCTTAGGGCTACTGACAACACCCTTATCTCTGTCTAGCCCTCAGCCACTAATCTCTCTCCACTATCTCACCTTCTCGCCAATCAACCATTTTAAATTGTTTTCATGGATCCTCAGGACTGGAAATACTGACGAGAGAGAGAAAGAGAGAGCCTGAGAGAGAGAGACAGAAGGAGAAAAAGAGCTCCATAGAGAGAGGGAGTCTTTCCTCGGATCTTAGTGTCTGTACAATTCAGGGTCAGACCAGAGATCCGTGGAGACACACAGAGTGATATATGGTAGATGGTTATGATCAGCTGTACGGCTGGCTCTGATTGTTTGGACTACTTCTAGAGAGAGTCTGGTCTGATGCAGGTGTGTAGGACTGCTGTGTTAGACGTCTCTGAGAGTCTCTGTTTTGGTGTTTGGCAAATTTGTTGTCGCCTAAAATCGCTACCTGCTGGGAAGGAAATTTGAAATTGTAGTACGCGTGAGGTCAAATAAAATGGTCTAATGTTGAATTATTTCCTCCACTCAATGCAATGTCCAGCTTGATTTTCCATGACGACATATGAAAACTCAACCCCTACAACATTATCCTAATTGAAAAGAATGAGCTTTCAAATCTCTTCGTGATTTAGGATTATTAACCTCAAAACCCATTACAAAATGTGCAGCAGGGTTGTTAGTGTTCCGTGGTGTTTACCGGCAGGTTCTGGCTGGCGGTCCAGGATCTGAAGAGGCAACCCCTGGAGAAAGTAGCAGACCGGGCTCAGGAGATCTGGGCAGAGTTTCTGGCTGAGGGCGCACCCAGCTCCATCAACCTGGACTCTCACAGCTACGAGCGCACCAGCCACAACCTCAAAGACCCAGGACGATACAGCTATGAGGACGCGCAGGTACGGAGGGAGCAGAGCTTGGGGAGAGAGAAAGAAACGGAGATGAAGGGAGGGATGGAGAGAGGGAGGGATGGAGAGGGGGAGGGATGGAGAGAGAGGGAAGGGGTGGACGAAGAGGAACAACCACCGCTATCAAATGAAGAGGCACGATACTGTGATGCTGAAGACAGACACACAGACACCCCCACTCCTCTTTCCCCCCTTTCCTCATCAACCATCATCCTCTCTCTCCCTATATTTCTCTGACCTTCTCTCCCCTAATCTTTTCACCTCCTCTCTCCCTCCCTCTCTCTCTTTCCTCCTCTCTGCTCTCCCCCTGCCTTCGTTCTTGTCCAATTTAGCTAACTTGGTAAGAACACTTCCTGGCCAGGGTTGTGGGTTTGATTCCCAAGGGGACCATTATGGAAAAAGATGTTCATGTAAGCACTTGCTCTGGATAAGGTCTCCTGAATAATGCAAAATGTTGCGGTGGAGTGTTCCCTTTATCCTTGCCTCGCTATAATTTCCCACGTCTCTCTCTCACCCTTCCTCCTCTCCCCGTTTCAGGACCACATCTATAAACTGATGAAGAGTGACAGCTACACACGCTTCTTGCGCTCCAGTGCTTACCAGGACCTCCTGTCGGCCAGGAAGAAGGTGTGGATGCGTGCATGTATGCACTATGGAATATATAGGACGGTCTTTCTACTTCTATATCCTGCTGTCTGTAACTATATGTTCTAAAACTAGCAGAACTAAAATGTGTTTTTTTAGTTGCTCTTGTATAATGTTTTTTTTATACATTTTCTGTTTCATGTTGGAAACTAAATAATATAAATAAATATGGGAATGCTGCCCTCTGTTGGAGATTCCCAGGTCCTGCAATCAGCATCTGTTATTACTATACAACAGCTTTCACGAGTGATACCACTGACTTTGTCAGTAACTCGGCTCTACTTTGTTTTGAACCAAATTCCCTCCTCTTTTTGTTTCACCTCTACTCTCCCTCCTTTTCCCATGATGCTTTGTGCCTCAGCCTGAGACAGAGCAGCAGGGCCGGCGCACGTCTCTTGAGAAGTTCACCCGTAGCGTGGTTAGTGGCTTCCCCTTTATATCAGCGTTTGGTCTCTCTTGTCCTCTCTCACTTTCCTCTATCCGTCTGTATCTCCCCATGTTTTTTGTCTCTCCCTCTACTTCTCTCTCTCTCTCTTTCGTGTGTCAAACACGCATGCAGTTGTGCATATTGCGTACACACTGCGAAAAAGCATTAACCTACAATAAAAAAACAATTATTTCACATCTTCCCTTTCGACAGGGCAAGTCACTGACAGGCAAGCGGCTAACGGGCCTCATGCAGTCGTCCTGACAAGACCAGGGGCTCGAGTAGTACAGCCATGCCCAGAGGTGCCGCAACGGAGAGGGGGACCCCAGAGAGCTCTCTGGGGGTGGAGGATGAGAGGCCCAGCAGAGGCCTGTCCTGAACACAATGACCACACGACTGACTGCGGATCAGTTTCCTGAGGACAAACAGCATGCAATAAATCACTTAGATATGACATGGATATGACAGTGTGGTTCTCAGTTGGGTTCCAAACAGCGTCCTGTTCCCTACGCAGATGCAACCCGTAATCGTTTTATAAGGCACTACTTTGGACCAGACACCAATGGGTCAAAAGCAGTTCATTACGGAGGCCAGGTCTACAGTCCTGTGGTCTATGTACTGTCTCAGTGTGTGTCGGAGTCACAGCTCTTTCCCTGCTGTCTCTATTTAACGAAGCATACAAACATATTTTAAAAGCTGAGTGCGTTATAAAGGGAATAGTGTGCTAGTAGGAAACCAAAAACTGATTATGTGTAGGGCCTAGTCAAAAGAAATGCGCTCTATGAGGAAATGGAAGACATTCTGGAAACACTTGGCGTGGTTTATCAACAAATAACCTCGGCCCTTTACTCTCTCGCTCTCTTAGGTTCTAGAACCAAATGGAATGTCAGAATTATTATTTCTAGTATAGTTATAACAGTATGATATCATATTATATCAATTATCAACTCTTTTTTAATTAAGGGAACACAGCCTTTAAGAACATTCCAAGGTGTGGCTCCCAAATTACATTGTATATATTCTATATAGGGCACTACTTTAGACCAGAGAACTACAGGGCCCGGTCAAATGTAGTGCCCTAAACAGAGAATAGTGTGCACTACATTCCATCCGAGTTCCCCTGTCAGGGCTCGGTGTGACCGTTGTACAGTACATATGAATATTTTACACTGTGAATGTAAAAGATGTAATGATATTAAAGAGGGAATGCACAATGACAAAAATACTGACCATTTCCATTTATGCTTAGTTTGGACAACAGGCGCTTTTTGTATACAACGTTCAGCGTAAACACGGGGCCAATCGGAAACCACCTTTAAATGGCGCAGGCCGAACGAAGCCTAATAGTGTGGAACCCAGACAATTGGCTATAGACGTGCTGCCATCTACTGGTTGAGATTAAACCATCCAGTCAGCGTGTCACCTTTTGCTCGCTGTTTTTTGACAAATCACAAAGGAAAACATGTGAATACATTGAAAATAGGACTAGTTAGCCTTATGGTGCTCTTGATATAATGGTATTTTTGCAACAATTCTGAAAAAAAAGAGACTATATCAAGAGCACCATAAGGCTGTCCCGCCCTATTTGAAATGCCTATAACACCTGCGCTGTGCTCAGATTAAACTGCAGCCAAATTGTTCACCCAAAGCACCCGGTCACCTACTTTAAAGTGTGGTAAACCCTCAGAAATAGCCGAACGTGGAGATAACGTTATACATATTCACGTTTCTTAAGCTTAGTTATGATTGTGATCCGTCATACATACAGTTAGCCAGCTAGACCAATATTTACTCGATTTCCGTTTACAATCGTAAAAACATCACATATGTCGACCATCATAGAGCTAGATAAATTAGCTAGACAATCTCTACGTCAGTAGTTCGTACGGGTAATGGTGAATCTCGCTTGCTGCTGGGACTGTCAATGGCAACTCAAGTGTTAGATCTACATCCAACGTCAGCACGAGAAACTTTGCATACTCCCATTTCTTTTTGCATTACGTCCTGAAAGCTCTCTTCTGCAAAATTCGTTTTTTAATGATCTAGGTGCCACGGTGACCAATATTTGCTCTATATGTTAAACCTGAGTTCGCGGAACGCTTTGAAGCGCGAAACATTGATGGGGGGTGGTGGTGGCAGCAGGTAAGTTTTGGTCAAATTCAGTGAAAATGTACAGTTAGCTGTGCATATCAATTAGAAGTCATTTGGCAGATCTCTTATCCAGAGCCATAGAAATATGTGCATTTACTGAAATAAGAAAATAAACTCAGGCGCAAACTAATTGGTTAAGAAAAACAAAAAAACTTGTGGCAAATGTTTATTTTAACACAAAATACACACATACAAACCTTTAACAAAGTATCCGAAAAGCGACACAAAATTATATCCATGCATAATTGATGGTCTCCAATACTTTCTTGGAGTAGGAAGTTGGTATTGCGATGGACACAGGAAGACATGATGAAAATGTGCCAACACGAGGGGGAATAATAAGGAAACCATTTAAATGTTGTTCACATCACGTGTGCATATTCCATGGCACCCTATTCCTTGTATAGTACACTACCTTGTTTTCTACTTTACCTGTACTCTCACAAACTTCATGAAAGCCAATCCATGATTAAAACCGTGCTTCATTGCAGCCCCCAGAACAGTGGATTTTGAGGTATGGGTCCCCAAAACCATATCTAATCTCGTTACGGAAGGTCGGCATTCTCCGGCCTTCTACCTCTATTGCTCACATGCGCCCAAGCCTCCACGAGGAGACACCAGAGCGCGACGCAACAATGTTTTTATTACTAACCCCTCAATCTGACGCATGGGTTAATCCGTGTGCAGGATTCAAACCCTAGTCTGTTGTGCACTATTTTTGACCAGGGCCCATACATTTTTATTCTAAGTAGTTAATTATAAAGGGAATAGGGTGCCGTTTGGGACATCACACTTGTCTAATGCTTCATGATTGTCTGTGAAGAAACACTATTAAAAACAAAACGGTTAGGGAAATCCATTTCTGTAAGACATTTCCAGTCATCCCACTAAATCATTTTTGCTTTAAATGTTTTTTATCATTGCTGAAAACTCTTCGGGACCTCTTCTGACCATGGTCATTATTCTGGGCTTTCAAATGTATCGAAAACCAGCCCATTATGTATCAAGTCGATCAGTGCAAATCTATTGCCATTAAGTTCACATGGAAAAGCTTGAATCGTTACATAAGCAATATTTTGTTTTACATTAAGTTTAGAAGGCTATACAAACTTGACGGACAGCTTATAAAACATGTTGACATTTACTGATACATAAAATACAAATGTACAAAAACGGATACATCACAAATTTAGAATATGTGGTGGCCTGGACCATCAGTGGGATGACAGCTAAGTACAATTCAAGGTCCGCCTGTTATGTGTTGCTGAGATAATGAGGTATGTCGTTTGTGTAGCCGGCCCTGTATGTGTGAGTGGATTCAATAGTGTCCTCTGTGTGCGCTCTATGCAGTCCTATGAAATCCATTGTTTTCGACATCAACCTACATTGCAACTAAAGGTCATCAAACAACAACATCCAAGCGCTCTTGCGCGGTTAA
Organism: Esox niger; assembly: GCA_016801105.1. NCBI lineage: Eukaryota > Metazoa > Chordata > Actinopteri > Esociformes > Esocidae > Esox > Esox niger. The sequence goes on along the minus strand of JACXGJ010002624.1, from coordinate 21,907 downwards.
AAGTCCGATAATGTAGCGTGGCTTGTTATGAGATGACTGATTTGGAGCATGTGGCATTGCTTATTCTTACAAACAGAGCATCCTACCACAGCGGCAGTCACTGAAACGAGAAAGGTATAAATAAGACCAGTTTAAAATTAACAAGTGTTTAGTGTTTCTGTACACCGCCGTTGTCTTGAGTACCATTAGAATCTTAGTAACCACAGATATAAACAGGGACTAAATACATCACAAGATCCAATTAAAAATAAATAATGGCCCCTCAGTCTCGTTAACATCATACATAAATAGAAATATGCTTGACCTGCGAGGATTCGTTTTCAGCATTTTTTGTCTTGGTGTTACTGAATGTAGCTTCACTGTGAAATGTAAACACAGAGGAGCTGGAAAACTGGAATCTCAACAAACATTATTCAAATGGACACAGTATCTTCGTCTGGTACCGGAGGTATTTCTGACCTAAGCTGTAGAGACGGCATCATTGTTGTGAAAAATCAATAGTAAGACAAAGTTTTTTTTGCTCCTTTTGTGGCCCCACGTCTCCTTCCTTCCACCTTCAGACTGTTCACTTCTTTTCACAAATTTGACAGCAAAATGGCTAGTAAAATAGATATGGAATTAACACACATGATTAGCGTAAGAGTCCACCAATCTAATGCCGCGACATTTGTAGAGACGACACACTTCAGGAGAGAAGGAGACGTCACAGAGACACACCCTTTGGTTCAAATGCCATTGTTGTTTAGATACGTCACATGTTGAATGGTTAAAAAAAACGCATTGCTTCGGCCTCCTCTTTCCGGGGTTCTGGTTTGGAAAGTAAAATGTCCATTCGTTTTCCACAAAGGCTGACAACATTGCTGGTTACAGTGTTTCCAAATGTTGAGTAGGTATAAAAATCACTGGGTTGAGAGAGATAAAGTGAACTTTTTTCTCCATACAGCAAACTAAATACATATCTAAATCTTTTGAATGAATGATTTACCGCAGATATGTCTGTACCTATTCAACAACCGGAAGCAAGATAATGCTACAAAATGTCCATGTGGAAGACCTGCGGCTGTTTTATATCCTTAGCAATCTAGAAGGCATTGCATGTAAGCCCTGATTTGGGTATCTGCTATGTGGTAGGATTTTGAGTAGTGAGGTAGAGAAATAATCGCAGAGAAGACATTTTTAGGATGAAGACTGTTTGCATCCAGCAGTGGTCCGTCTCTAGTGAACACATTTTCATTTCAGAGGAAAAGCACTTTCCCCGTGCACTGGAAATTGAGAAAATGAATGAGGTGAGACCTAAATACGGCAAGTGTCTCTGAATTCATTGTATTTCTGCGTGTGTATCACTATGGCTCTTCGTAGGCTGATGCCTTGTCCTTCAACAGATCCAGACACAGATGACAACTCCAACTCCCTACAGAGAGATGAGAGAGAGCATAGAGACCGAGAGGGAGGGAGAAAGAGAGAGGGAGGGAGGGAGAAAGACAGAGAGAGGGGGGGTGGTGGGAGAGGGGGGAAAATGAGAAGGAGAAAGAGACAGAGATTAGTCAAAACATTTAACATTCACTCCTGAATTTTAAGTTCCTCTTTTGGATGTGTACTGGTTTGAGAGTTCTGAACAGTGTGTTGTACCTCTGTGTAATATATCCAACATGTATACTCTGGGCAGCATCACAAGCTTCACTTCAAGTCTCCCCAGTATAGTCACTGAGCTGTAATGAGTGGTCTGTAGTACGTATTTACTCTAGTAGCACCTCACACAACTCAACTTATAGACCAGTGGTTCTCATCTCTGAAGGTTTTCATTGTCGTGCTTTAATCAGGGACTGATTTAGAGCAGGTGAATGCAAATAACAGGCAATAAGAATAGAAAACCTCTGGGTTGAGAGTGATATAGACAGACTACGCAACGGTCTTCTTACCCTCTGACGGCTGGGTCAGAAACTCTATCTCTTTATGTAATACGCTGATCATAGAAGTGAAGGGATCCATTTAATCCATGTCGCCAAAGCTCGAAGGCGATGTACCCATGTTAGCTGAGAATGCGTTCCCGGTACTCCACATACTTGCCAGCTCAACTGGAAATGACCTTTAGATTTCCATTGCACAGTCTGTAACTCCTCAGCAGTACAGACTGAATGGAGCCTTAAGCTGGTGGCGCTGCGTAGTCCTTACCTTCTGGAGGGTCGGTCATGGGAGGCTTCAGGCAGTACATGTGGTAGCCCCTGTCACAGTCATCGCAGAACAAAAGCTGGTCCTGCCGACGAATAACCGCACAATGTTAACACCCATGTTAAGACTAAGCCCACTGAGCCAAAGACTACATACACAATGTAACATCACTGACATGGTACTACTGACACAATGTAACATCACTGACATGGTAGTACTGACACAATGTAACATCACTGACATGGTAGTACTGACATGATGTCCCATCAATGACATGACAAAACTGACCTAATGTTACATCACTGACAATTCTGATTATCAATATGCATGCTGTTTTTTCTAGTAACGTTCCTTTCCCTGCAACGTTACACCTGCCGTAAGACGCTTATGTGACAGATGAACTGATTGGTGGAGGCTACTTTCAGAACAGTGGTAGGCCACTTATCTAAAGCCTAGGAGGTTGTGGGTGCTAACCAGACACGTCACAGCTTTCAAAGGCAGAATTAATCTGGGAGTTAACAAGAGTCTTTGTTCTAAAGGAATGCTCTGGACCCGAAGTGGAGAGTCTCTGAGTGGTGAGATCAAACCGGGGGCTCTACCTCTATATATCCCAGTCCTGTATAAACGATATCCTATTATAAATCATTGTTGTGATCGCTATGATCAGCACTCCTACGTTCAGACACTGCGCGTTAACCAGAGCCCAGGTCTGGGACAGGCTCATCCAGGGAACTTACGTCGTTCTCAGAGGTGCCACACAGGCTGCAGGACTTGCACTCAATGCATTGCCACTGGTAGGTCTTCACCGCCGTCATCATGTTGTCTGTGAACTGCAGGCAGGTGGGATGGCCTTCGGAGGGAGGGAGGACGCGTCATTTACACAGCAAATCAAAACATCGACACACAACCGCTCTCACCCTTCTAGAAACTGGATCAACAGTGAAGAAGTCAGATGGTTAGATGAGTGTAGCAAAAAACAACACAGCATCCAGCTGTTGTTAACAGGCCCCATTAGGTCATTCAGAAGACCACCAAAGGTCCTGGCTCAACGTATCGGAGTATAGAGGACACTGATTAAATGCAGACATTAGATACAACCTAGTTCAGCCTTGGGTACAGCAGGCTGGTTGCTGACTGACGTACAGAGAGATGCTGAGGGTAACAAACATTACCAGTTCATTACATCACAAGTGGGTTCTCATCAGAGTGTCAGTGGGATATCAACGAGCCCCTGACGAGGACTTGGACTCATCCGATCGATCCAAACCAAAAAGGTTCTGGCTGAGGCATTTACAGACCTGGGCACACAGCCGACCACAGGACTCTCTGTCTTTCCCATTCTTTCCCCACACGGTCGCTCTCTTTCCCTTTCTGTTCATCTAACTCAGTGTTTTGCGGAACCTAATTAGACAGGAAGCCAGCAACTCTGTGCCGGGGGAAGGTAATGGAGATAAATAAACACCGTGGGGAAAAGGGGTTCTGGAACGGGACAAGACCATGCATTAACACAAGGGCAACTGAATGAGATGAATGGCGTTGACTTTTTAATGCGTAAGTTGCTGGACAAATAAGCCTCTCCTGTCAAGAGCCAGAGTGAATGTGTGGTTGCCTAGGGTTAGGGTACGTCAGGGATCCACCTTGCCTGCCACAGCTGGCACCTTCGTCCCATGTGTTCCTACCCCAGACCATTTCTGTGGTCCCTACAGATGGGGACAAGGAGATGCCAATTGGCTCTTACCTCTTGGCTACCTGTCCTCTCTGGCCAATGGAGCGCATCAGAATCCGGGGCCCATCCCTCCTTCCCCCCCTGAATAGTCCAGTTAACCGTAGCATGGCCAAGGGGTATATAGTCTGTATTTGGCTTTAGTTCATTCCCATGCAGTCAATCCTTGAACAATTTTGGCTTTATTAAATTATTAAATCCAAAGTGGTTGTTATACAGAACAGCACTGCCTTTTCTCCTTCACAGGGAAAATAAGAAAGCTCTCGGAGAAAACTCAGAGAAATGCCTCTGACACAGCAATGCATTCTTTTAAATCAATGTTTTGCTCTTTAAGTTAATGTTTTGAAGAAAAAAAACGTTCCCCAACCTAACTTACAAAAATTCAAAAGGACATAACAAACGGAACCAGCACTTTTCAATGAAAATAATTCAGCTTTTCAAGGAGAGTTCGGTCAGCTCAGATTGTCTTCTTCATCGGAAAACAAAATGTCCTCGAGCTCGCCGTCCTCGAAGCCATAAAAGGTTGAAGCCTCGCTTTCCGATGTGTCGCCGAACAACTCTTCGAGAACGCTTGCCTTCGTTTCTGTCCTCCCGCTCCCTTCATCCTTCGCTCCTCCCGGGACTTCGCCAGCTAGCGTGAATATATCAGCAGCAAAGCAACAATCAGACAAAACTGTCATCTTAAAGTCCTTCATACAGGGCCATGGGAGACACTCAATCTGTCAGCCTTCTCTAAACCTGTCACAGAAACCATGTAATTTACTGCTAGTGACAAGAAGCAAAAAATCACCAAAAACACCCTCCTAAACCTGTATGTGTTAGAATTAGCAGAGAGCACTCCTGAATTGATGAGATGATGGGTGAATACGATTTGGTGTGCCTCTGATTAAGAACAGTGACTAACAAACATGCCAAAAAGCTTCATGAGGAAATGCGGGAACAACAAAAAAGTGAATGCATGTGAAAAAACAGTCTTCTATTGCAAATAGATTTAGTTGATGAATATGATGAGACGTTCGCGCTGAGAAGCACTCAGTGAGGTAAAGAGCAGCCGGGACAATTCAGTCTGAGACAATTTCCAAATAAGAAGGCTCATTGATATCTCATTGACAATACAATGCTGATCACATGGTTTGATAAACCTTGATGGAAAGAATACTAGCAAGAAACAGACCCACACACACGCGCACACACGCACGCATGCACACGCGCACACACGCGCACACAGCAGGTATAGGTAATCAGTTTTTTGAGATGGAAAAAAAGTCAAAGTACAAAGTCAAAGTACTTGATCACCAGTTTTGTTAAGTTCCTAAATTAGACCTAAAAACTCTTTTGTAAACTTGTGACCACAGTGGAGTACTTTTACGTTATACTTTTTACACCAGTTTAGAAGCTAACCATTTCGGTAATATTTGGGGATGCATTAATGATCCAAGCCAATCTAACAAACTTACACAAACAATCATGATTTACAGCAAGCAAATCTAACATGGTCCAAACCATCAACCACAGACACGAATTCCATTCAGTTAGAACTGTAAACAAATTTTGACCAACTATGACAAATGAGGGAAAAAAATAGAATAAATGTTGAAAACCAGCGTTTTCACAGGTGGTAGTACTAGGCCTACTGTATGAGAACTAACGTTGTCTCACATGGCTACCTTAAGAAACATCTCTGGATAAGAGTGTCTGCTATGTGACAAGAACTGTGAAATGTAAATAGAATATTTTTGGTACACACTACATAGTTGAGGAACAGGAAAACCAATGGTGGAAAGTGAAAAAATACTGTTTAAGTCTACTTTAGGTCACCGTAATTGTCTAGAGAAAGGCAGATAAAACCTATAACCAGCAGAATCTGACTAGAACTAGGGATATAGAACATATAACCACCATAATCTGACTAGAGCTAGGGATATAGAACCTATAACCACCATAAACTGACTATAGCTAGGGATACAGAACCTATACCCACCATAATCTGACTAGAGCTAGGGATATAGAACCTATAACCACCATAAACTGACTATTGCTAGGGATATAGAACCTATAACCACCATAATCTGACTAGAGCTAGGGATATAGAACCTATAACCACCAATGTTCCCTTACATGTTTTAGGTTACTGACAAAATGTCTGGTCTCAAATGTAAAAGGTGGGAGAATTCGCAGTTTCAGTGAACTCAGAGACTAAACCCACTTTCAGACAGTTGCCGGCTAGTTGATAATAATCTAGGCCTGTGAATTGCCCTAAAAACTAAACCAATAAGCAAATCCCGTTTTCACACCAGAATAAATTTGATTAAAATTATGTAGCCGAAAGTAGCCTTTATGTGGCATTCAACATTCAATTAAACATTTTTATATCCAATCCAATCCACTTTCATATTGCCAGTAAAACACTGAATTGTTTGGCTTAACAAATGCTTTATGTAAATAAGCTAAAGTTGCGCCTTTGCTTCGGCCTGTATTGAATGATGCACAGTGCACAAAAAGTGAATATTTGCATGTAGCTCTGATTGGCACACTTATCTGTGAAGGGTTCATAACTAACACTAATGATGTATTCTTACTCTGCCTGGAACAAAAACACAGACCAATCTTGCACATTTAAATTTGTTATTATTGTTTGTGACATAAGGTTCTGACATTATGTTCATTAGATGAATTACTCCTATCTTTTCTATATACTGTGAAATAGTAGAGCAAACTCATTGAAGTTGCTGGTCTGCGTGGGACAGCATTTCTTCCGCACAGCAGTCCTGGAGCATGCATGGCAGACAGAACCAAAAACCGCTAGAATCTAAGCTACGCAGATAGAAACTATAACCTCTAGAATCTAGGACGATTGCCGTGAACTGCGCAGACAGTCAGAGGATAACAGAGAAACTCGTTAAGGCACAAAAACAAGAGAAGAAAACCAAAGATGAAATGAGTGGAAGCAAATTAAAACTGAGAATGATTGCTACTGTGAGCAGCGTCTGAAGCTAGTTTATAGAGAACATATGAATACTTGTACACTAACAACTTACTGTCATGCGTACATACATTTTAAGAGTTCATGTTTAATTAGAGGCACATTCATGCTTATCTAGTTCTAACAACTCCGCTTGGCTAGCCGAGATAAGTTTACAAAGTTGAGTATAGACTATTGTCAGTGGACTGGGGCTCTAAAAAAACGTAGAAATGTCTCCAGTTGGTCCACAACAGTCATGGCTCAACCCTATTCTGAAACGTGGAGTTAACCTGGCCACTGCTTGGATTTCCTAAGCGATTACAACCCGGCGGACAGGAGGACGGAAGTACACGGCGGTTAAACACAGCGTCCACTCCATTACTCACCAGAGCGTCCGCAGTCAGAGCAAGACACAAGCTCCTCGGCATGTCCGGTCTTCCTGTTTGCGTCAGAGTCTCCCAGGCAGAAGTCACAGTAGTCGTTGGGAATGATTGAGCCATCCGCCGCCCTCTGAGCTATAATATGAAAAACATACGTGTCAATGTCTCCGTCTCTCTACACCGTCTTTGCACAGTAGGCAGATACAGTGACAGCCTCTTACGTTTGTGGTTGTCAGGGTCAGGGTCTGGTCGCTGTGGAGGTGGGGACGGTGCGATCTCCTCCTCCCTCTCCTCCTCCCCCTCCTCATCTGCCAGGTGTGTGTGGGCGTAATGATAGCTCAGGCCCGGGCGGTTCTTATAGCGCTTCCCACAGACTGTAGAACACAGAACCATTGGAAACCTGTTACAGGCCATTAGAACAGGGGAGCGTGTTTTGAAATGGAAGATAACGAGGATGTTCTAACGGACCTTGTCTAATGAAAAACTGTCCTTGGCATTTTCCTTTTCGAAACACCACTACGAAACGCAAACAAGCTCTCAGGGCCAACCTTTAACACAGAACTTAATGTCTTGAATATGAGGGCTGTTTCTTCATAAAACCATGTATGCTTTAGGTGTAACCAATAACAACTAGGACATAAAATTGACCGGGATATCACTAGTCATTCAGTAGCATGTGGTCACATATACTAAAGAATGTTCACAGACATTCAGTCAGGTACTGCAACAAAACAGCGTGGGTAGGAAAAGTGTCACCTCTTGTGGTTTTATTTTGGAGTCTTTGATCGGTATCATTGCAGTGACAGGCAGTTAGGTTGTGTGTGACACACTGATGCTTCGGTGACAGGATTGTTATGTTACTACAGGCACATGCATGATCTTAGCTAATGCTCAAAGGACTGCGGTCACCCAGCAATATAGGGAGAGTCCAGCCCAAACTGCAGGAGAGGATTAGTGCCATGCAAGCTTGCTTTGATCTCTCGATCAGGAATCAATGCATCTGCAACTGCACTGTAAAGTGGCAACAGAAGGCTTAAAATTGTTTTAACTCAAGCCTGGTTTGCTAGATGCATTTCTGCTGTAGCCAATTCTACTGTTAGCCAAAGCAGAAAAAGGAAAGCAAAAATGGTCGCGTTCAGAAGGGTGCAACATGGTAATCAGCTGTGTAGAACTGACTGACACAATCCCACAGTTAAACATTAGATAAATATACTGTCATATATTTTATTAATTATATTATTCCTATTGGGATATTCAGAAAATGTTGTACCCATCTGTACACAACCCAGGCTAGCTCAAATCAGCCAGCGGCGCCAGTAGCCCCTAATCTTGTCGTTAGAGAAGCCAAACAAAATCTCAGCGCGAATATGGCGACAAATCCAGATACCTGAGTCTGAGGCCGTTTTTGAGTTATGCTTTTGTTTGTTTCTGTCTGGAAGGAACAGAGGAGACAAAAGCAAATGAAAGAAACAATAAGAGGAGTGAGTTTCATTGCATCCCATTAAAGAAGAACCCATTCCTTCACTGTAATCCTTAAAGTAAAAGTAGCATGCTAGGCTAACCCAATTTTCCCAATGTAATCCTATTGGTTGAAGAAGCATGCTAGGCTAATGTCCAGCATGCTAGCTAGCAGAATGATCCACATTCTCAGTTTTCTCCATGCTCTAGAGTCTAGAGGGCTAAAGGCTGCTCTCCACCCAAGGAAAATAAATTGATTACTGATCAGTAATTTTGGCAGATGACCATGCCCAGATACAGAAATCCCTTTGCTTTGAGATAAGTAAAATACTAGAGAATAGTGTGAATCTAAAAGGAGAAATATATATTTTTCCATTGTCAAACATGAGATTCAGAATATAAGCCTTTTTTTACTCAGTGTTTTAATGTGGTAGAAATATTAAGATAAGAAGACAGACAGCTTCTGTCACCAGTCTAATCCTGTTGATGGTAGAACACTATACACACTGAAAATTTATAAAGTCAGTGATTTTAAAAAGTCTCCCCAGGGCACCGCATAATGCACGTATTGGAACTTTTCCTGAGCTACCTACTACTACTAATCTCAGGCTCTTTGTTGATGAACAAGGTGTGCAAGTTCAGGGCTAAAAAGGAGAGGTTGGAGAACTTCCATAACTTGGAACTCATGTTGTTGTATGATAACTTACTGTCACAGACGTAAGGTTTATCCACATCATCGTTGGCGACAGCCTCTGTTCTCCTGCGACCGGACGTTCGGACCTGTTGCAGCAAGAACAGTAGCATTAGCAAAAAGGAAACCTCCCTCTTTCTCACCATTTTTCTACTGTCTTTCCATAGACTCAATTACTCTTATTTGTCTTGGTTTGCACTCTCTAAGACGCACCCTTCCTTTCCTGTGCTTTCTCTTCGGGGTGTCCACTTCAAAGTCCTCATCGTCTTGGAAACCTTCCCCAATCTCGTCAGCCTCCAAAACCCTCTACGGAGGAAAGACAGCAGGCAGGGGGAAGTGAGGTGATGAGGTTAACTTTTTACCTAAGCTTTTCTAGAAATCCTCTCTGTTTCCATGGTGAGAGTTGTGATTTTAGAGTTACGACACAGCCTGTGCAATGCCAATATTGCCCAGTTGTTGTGAGTGTGCTCGTGGGCACGGCGACTGCGTGTGTGCAAGAGTTTCTGTGTTGCCATGGCACTGCAAGCTAAGCATAAAGCTTTGTAAAACATTCTATATATATTTTCTATGTTTTCAGATTTTTTTATCACTTTTTTTATGAAGGTTTATGGTTTCAATATGTCGTTGTGTTTTGCATTAAATTAATCTGGTTGTTTTTACCAACAGAGTTGCAGAACTGATTGCAGAAGAACTTTTCGGGTTTGGCTAGCGGGCTAATGGTAGCGTAACACAAGATGCATCTCAGCGTTTAAACTCTTTCATTCGATCAGACTCGACTGCATTATGGAAATTGCAGAGAGCTGGTAGTGAGGTCCTACTGCTCTGGATGGATGTGTGCTGGGGCTTTTTGTGCTGTGGAGACAATAGGGTTGTCATCCAAGTGGGCTCAATAGGTTGACTGTGGAGGAGCTGATGTTCAAACAGAGAAGCTTAAGTGACCACATCACCTGGCATCATAGACAGACAGGCTGACCACCAACAACCATCTTTCTTTGTTCAGGTGTCATAGATGGCCAATCTATCTCTAGGCAGTGAAAATGTCTTCTTCTCCTATATGTAACGTGTGTACACCAAGGCATATTTTACATTCCGTTAAACAACTGTTTAACAGAATCGCTATGAAAATAGGTTTTAGTACATTAGTGTGATACATTTGTGGTCATTACGTGTTATAAATTGTCAAAATAATGTTCTATTAAACATATGTTCATCTCTCTAGATATAGTACATACATATCAACTCTATTTATTTATCTATTTAACTATCTATATATTTACCTATCTAGCTAACTATCTAGTTATTTATTTACCTATATGGAATAATCTCAGTGTGTACATTTATTTTCTTTATTATGTACCTGTATCTCCAGCATTGTCTCGTCCTCCTTGTTGATGTCTTTCTTCTTTTCCAGTAGTCCCTCTCCCCTGAGCAGCACCTCCAGAGCTGTGGCTTCTCCAGGGGGGGGCTCCCTTTTAGGTGCCAGCTCTGCCTCTGAAGGGAGGGAGACAGGGGCGTAGAGACCAGTTAGCCTATTAATGATTCTGCTGCTAATCAGTTAGCCTATTAGCCTGTTAGCTGATATTCAGTTAGCCCATTAACCAGTCAGCTGATATTCAGTTAGCATATTAGCCATTTAGCTGATTGTCAGTTAGCCAACTATGCAGTAAGCTTTCAGCCAAACCACAAGGGACCTCAGCATTTTCTCTGTGCGGCAAATGCTGCCCGAAGTTTCCCAGTAACTGTCAGTTACAGGGCAATTACCATAGTTAAGATACCACAGCCACCTGATTGAGTCTCCCCAGTGAGAAACCCTACCAGCTTATCATCACAGACAGCCTATGAAATAGCATACTGTGAGCGTGTGCGTTTGGACATGTCTTCCTTCTCCCCTGTGCTGGTTCTTATTGTTTAAACCACGGGGCTAATATGCTGCGAGGTTAGAAAGATGAGTGAGAGAAGGATGAGAGGATGAGGAGGGATGTGTGGGGAGAAGGCAAGGGAGGAGGAGGGATGACAGCTAAGGATGAGCGATGGAGGGATGTCAGGAGAGGAGAGATGAGGGGAGAGTAAGTTGAGAAGGAAGGATGAGGGAAGAGAAGGATGAAAGCTGAAAGAAGATGAGAGAAGGATTGTGGGAAGGAGGGAAAAGGGAGAGAATTAGAGGAGAGAAGGATGAGAGGAGGAGAGGAGAAAAGGATGAAAAGAGAAGGAGAGGACAATTTGGGAGAGGTCTGGCAGTTCTTTTTACTCTGTTTATTGTCCATCACTGCCACAGAGGTTTTGGTTTCAAACCTTTAACCTTTGACCTGCCTCCCCCTGCTCAATGCCGGATCGCCCTCAGCAAGGCGCCGTGTGGCTTAGACACTACTGCAGTGCCCCCAAACTCAGGGTTGTGGGGTTGGATTTTGGGGTGGCCAGCATTGGGGAAAAGTTTGAATACTGCCATTTCATAACTTCTGACTTGGTCTCTCCATTTCTCTGTATTCTTTCTTTCATCTATGACCCCCGCATATCCCTTGTTTCCCACCGTTTTTCTATAAAGATAAAGGGAGGAGGTATAGAGGTGTGATAGAGTAAATCCCCTATCTCCCTTGTTTATAATCTAATGAAGACGAGAGAGGACAGGAACAGAAATCATATGACACTGTGAGGGAGTAGCACTTTGCCTCTGTTACTGAAAGAAGAGCAAGGACAACCACTCCTTCTTATCACCCCTTTATCTGTCAATCTCTCTGATATTTCCCTTCCTCCTTTTTCCCCATATCCTGATGTAGGGTTAGTTTGATGAACCACATCCTGGTTAAAAAAAAAAAAGCTGGCAGTGCAAAAACATATGTTGCACCACTTATGTAGGCCTGAAAAGTGGGCTGTGGTAAAATAATCTTTGGGTGTCAACTGAGATGGCGATGAGGAAGCAGGTGTTGTCAATTAATAAGCTTTGCCACAATGGTGGGTGGTAACAATAAAATAAAAGCAAGCTCAAAAGTAAACACAAGTTGAAAGCAATATTCATGTAATAGATTTGCCACTTCAAGGCTAAATATTTTGTACTTAATAGTTGTGTTCTTTTTTTATGCTTTGAGCAGAAATTATAACCACAGACATTCTCTTCATTGTCCCCTTGTGTACAGGCAAGAGCTTTTAACAACAGTTAGCAATTATGGCCAAAGTACTAACTAAAATGTTGTCTTGAGATCAAAAACATTTTTAAATACAAATGAGAGGAGTACTTTGCTAACCAGGAAGAAACTTATGAGATAAAATGTATAAAAAAAGACGATCACATTGTGTACAGCGGTCTCTTTATTGCGTAAACTGCAACTAGTTCTGTTGATGTCCGCTTGGGAAGGATTCTCATCAACTGCTAAACATGTTTTTGGTAAAACTGTATGTGTTCCAAATAGGGAGTCTTTTGTGACACAACCCAGTGTATTATATTGCTTAGGAAGACTGGGGAAACAATAGCACTGAGGACAGAACACAGACAGACTGGCAGTCATTCTATCAGGTTCCTCTGGCATTCCTCCACACGCACACAGACAGGCACCCACCCACACACATGGACAGACACACAAACAGACAGACAACCTTTTCCTTAGCTGCGGCACAGAAGCACCCTGTGCTGGGCCCCTCTAATCATTTGTCCATGCGGCGTTAGAATGTAAGTAAAGTGGAGTGCTGTGTGTGTGTGTGTGTGTGTGTGTGTGTGTGTGTGTGTGTCAGGAAAAAGAGAGGAGGCATTGTATCAGGTAGAGACCGACAGAGAAAAAGTGAGACAGAGAAACGGAGAAAGTCATTTTAATTTAAATGAATTCAATTGAGAAACAGAACGTTACAGGCAGGGAAAGGAGAGCGAGAGAGAAAAACAGAGCCAAAAGGTCAGCTTGCTACCACCACTAAGCTACTGCCAACAGAGAGAATAAAGAGACAGGGATAGAGAGTAAAAGAAAGGGGGGGGTGAGTGAGAAGGGGGGGAATATGGGGAGAGGCATGAGGTGCATTATATACCTACCCAGTCGTAGTTCACAGAGGCGTAGCTGAGGATCCATAGGAGGGTGAAGCCTTCTCTTCTTCCTCCAGCACCGTGCAGGGTAAGTATACATCTGACCCGCTGAAATACCTACACAGTGTTCATGTACTGTTAAGATACACACTGACTCAGTCCATCTTATACACAGCCCGGCTTGATTTATTAACACGAGTCCCCACGTGTCACTGTAAACACACATACACACGGCCAAAGTATACCCTGGTTGTCAATGTGCCCCGGGCCAATGGCCTGACTGTAAACAGAGGACTTTACAGTCATGGCAACATGTAGAACACTGATTAGAAAAATGAGCGACAGAAGGAAATATATAGAGTAAAACATAGACAGAGATGGAAAGAGAGAGAGAGACCAACCCCGCAGTAGTACATTATAAAACACGGCTCGCCACAGAGTATAGGGTGTAGCCTCAGGAACTAGCATGCGAGAAGAAGTGAGAGAGGCTTTTAGTGTCCAGCTTTTTGTAAGCACCATATTGTGCTCTCCGCTTGGAGCACATAGATCTGCAGATTGGGTCTGATGCAGATTGTGTCTGATGGTTTCTGGTGTCTGGCCAAAGCACAAAGGCTAGAATACTTGAGGGTGTAGGAATTGGAGAGGTTTCTCAGAAGGGGACTCCATCCATACCTTCCATGCCTCCTGTTATCCTTACGGAAGAACAAATGGATTTCACATTTTCTAATGTGGTGTGTTCCAAAAAACTGTGTTCAATGACATGATAACATTTGCTTAGGAGATCACTGCATCCTGTAAACTAAGTTAACGAGCAGTTACCTTAGTTTACATATAACTTACTTTACTTTATATATATATATTTATATAAGCAATATACAGCTCAGGAAACAATTAAGGGTGAAAATAAAGAGACCACTGCAAATTGGACGCTTCTGTTCCTCACTCAAAACTTTCCTTTTCAACTTTTTTGGAAAAGAAGGAAAAAGGTGCACATAAGTCAGACATAACTAGGTTTAGCAGCGGAACTGTCATGGATATCAGCTTGGTGTATGTTACGTTGATAATAAAATGTCATTTGTCTGTGATGATCTCCAAAATTCAGTACAATACCTCATCATACATTTGCTAAAGCAACTGAGGTTTGACTTGTGATTGGGCAACAGTGCAATAATGAAGGATCGTCATCATCCTTTTTCTCCTCTTGTAGTACACCCACCTGGCCTGCGGTGTCGCTGTTCCATCCAAATGTAGCAATTGTTCTGAGCGACACCTGTCTGGTTGTCCAAGAAGGGCATACGTACACTCCGCTCGGCACATAAACGGGCATTGTAGCTGCGACAGTGCTCTATGGCCTCCCGGTAAAACTGGTCACCTAGCCTGGGGAGGCAAGACAAGAGACAGATAGGTTAACTGTTAGCTAGCTTAGGTTTGCTTAGCATACTCTGTATCTGGTCAGATAGCCAAGCGAGACAAAAGACGACAGATATTTTTATATTCTTTAGTTTAGTTTAGCATACTCTGTAACCGGTCAGATGACTTGGCAAGAAGAGAACACACTTGGTTGGCTGAACGCAGGATTTTTTAACCCATTCCTTTAACTTAATTCACTCAGGATAAGTTAACCCACTTTGTTATCTTAACTTCACCTAAGGATAGGTTAACATAGTTAGTAAGCTGAACTCACGTAAAATAGTTTAACATACTCAGCTTGTGTATCAGAAAATGTGCTCGAGTTGCTTTACAAAGACACTTTGTAAGTCCACTTTAGTGTGACACCGCTTAGCACATTCAGAATAGTTCAGCAAGGTCAGTCTACCTCAGCTTAGCACATTCAGACTAATTTAGCCGGATCAATCCATCTGAATGTGGCATATTAGCATTAAGCCTGTTTTGACGCTTTATGCTGGGCAACGTAGTCCTGCTATTAAGACTTCTGAAAACAAACATTGTTTGGGTTGTTTATTAGTGTGGTGAACTGTGCTCTCTGAGTTTAGTTTGCTTTGATTCAAATTAGGATTTCATGTTATGATGAAAAGTTTTGTAGCTTTAGTCACGCTAACAGAAGTTCAAAATTTAACCCTAACATCACAAAAATGTTCCAGGTTTAGATTTTTAATAATGTGTTGTATTAGAGGTATTTTCATATTGGGTGAATTCCTGAAAACCCTTTTGTGAACTGGAAAGGATACACCAGGCCAGGGACACCGACAGGAAAACAAATATTTTATAATATAGCTATGATGTTACTGTTCATAAAACAGGTGATAAATGTTTGTTTCATGTTTTAGCTAGGTAGTACTAAATACCAAGATTGACTGACTAATAATAATTATATTTAAGCCAACCAAATCGCCCCCCCCGAGGCCTGGGCCCGGGACAGGGTTACCGTTTGCCCCCCCCGTCAGCGTCACTGCAACAGACATGGGTAAACAAAAACGTATTCAAGGCAGTTTTACTTGTAATGTTAAAGGGAAGATGTTCAATGTCCTAACAGGTGGACTGCTTTAGTGAATGACGAAAGATGCAGAGCTGCGGCAGGCACACTACATAATGCCGGCCCACAGACACGTACACACCCCCATCGAGGGAGGCCATCCATCAGTGTGACAGACCTGAATCAGAATCAGTTGAACCTGTTCACGCTACCAAGTCAAGTGGAAAATGATATTTTCCCCTGAAATTCCTGAAAAAGTAAACATTACACACCTAAGTGTCAAAGGGATTAAAGGCATTTTAAATGGTAGATTAGTGGTGTACAGTGGAACATTGTACATTTAGTATACATGCCCTGGGAAAGTATAGACAACTGCTGGTGGTTCCATTTTAATGTGCTGCAGCAGTTTCCTGTTTCTCATTGTCTCTGCACACAAATCCAAATCCCGTTATGATTGCACGTGGCATTATTTCATATTTGACGTCTCTAATGTGGCCGTATACTTGGCAGGTGTTTAGAAAGTGCAGCTCAGTTTCCACCTCTTTTTTTGGGCCGTGTACACATAGCCTGTCTTTTCTCTCGATGGCCAGATCTGCCTATGGCAGCCTTCTCTGAAAAAAAGCCCATACTCACGGAATCAGCACATAGTAACAGGTTTTTTGCTTGACACTCAAACACACTCAAACACACACACACACTCAAACACACACGAACACACTCGAACACACGCTCGAACACCAAAAAGATCCGCTACAGCAGACGGGGACTCATTAAAGGGCCATGAAGCTCGGTAAACTCTGCTTCAGAACCGGTGTGTCTAGGCTGATCTCCACAGACCTTTCAGGATGTCTCTCTTCTGAGTTTATTTTTTAGCCTGATTAGATCACATATTTACCCACCCAATCCTCTCTCCTTCCAACACTCTCACCCTTCCCCTCCCTCCCCAAACAGAAGATATACAGATCAGTATGTGAGGAATGCCAGACTGGACAAAGAGGACAGGCTGTAGTCACACCAAGGCCACAAAGAGGGGTAGTGTTCTGATGGAGGGAGAGAGGGAGGTGAGTAAAAACAGGTACTGCCTGAGAGGGACTGAGAGACGGAAATATAGAATGAAAGACAGAGACAGAGAGGGTGTGTGTTTTAGGGGGACGTAGAGAGAGTGAAAGGGAGGAAGAGAATGAGAGGGAGAGAGACAGGTATCCCTTTCACAGAGGAGTCTCTGCCTTTCCCAAAAGAAAATAATATGGCGTTGTTTGGATGTCCCCTTGCACGCAGACAAATGTTTCATTTTATCTATCTTACGTTCTACTTTGGCAATGTAAACAAAGATTTCCCATTGCATTAGAGAAAATATCATTTAATTGAGAGAGGAAGAGAGAAAGGCAGAAAATAACAGACAGAGAAAGAAAGGGAGAGCAATAGAGACTATTGCCATTTCTATATGGGTACATTTATAGGTAGTTATGTAGAATACGATAGAGATAGCTCAGGCATTTATAGATGGACATATGTTGATTTGAGAGTGAGAGAGATGGAGAGGGAGAAATAGAGACACATTACATTTATAGATAAAGATATGTTGAGATGAGGGAGAGGATGTTGGAGATCGAGGGAGGAGCTGACCAGTCGGTGAGGGAGAGCCGCAGCACTGACCACTGCTCACAAAATCAATATGTCGTTTATATATAGCCCTGTCCTCCAGACCATACAGTCAGGGTGACAGGCAACATCAAAGACAACTGTTGAGAACAAAAATGGATTTGAAATGTCTTAAAAGACAAGCCAAGAACAGAAATTGGACAGAGGTAAATTGATTTCAATACATTTTATTTTATTGCCGCATGAACGTTTTCAGGTTCGAGCCTTTATCTTCAGTTTGCTTGAAAGACCATCACAATCAATGTCAGACAAGACACACATGAGTGGGCGTAATTACACACTGTCTGTCAACACTGGTAGAGTCCACAGTTCCCAGCAGGAAGAGTTGTGGGGAAATATTAAGTACATATATAAATACATAACGATCAAAAACGGACAAGACACCCATTAAAAAAATCTGTCGATCATCAACATCCCAGATCTGAAGTGATGAACAGTAACTCACAGACGTTGCAAGAACGCTTGTTCTTTGTTCTTGTGTAAATGAAACCGTTTGAGTCAATCTAAGCACGATAAAAAAGCCTTTTCAGTCAGAAAAGAACAGCTTTGTGTACCCACTGGAGTGCAGAAACACATTAATTACATAGCAGGTTCTTCCTCACATCAGTGCCATTAACATGCAATTCGGATGTCATGTAAGCACTTAACAATTCGCAGTTGTCACTCCGCAAAAAACGCAATTGCTCAGAGACTAATTCCGGTATTGGTAGAAGTATAATTAGCAAGAATGAAGGACATGCTACATACATAGAGACATGGCATGTCCATGAGAACATGCAATACATATCGAGCTCTTTGAGTTTTCCTGGTCAGGTCTAATGCTTAGGAAACGTCTTCGTCCGAGCTTTGGGTTGTGTTCTGTACCCAATATTGGAGGGCAGACAGTTCTGCTTTACGTTAGGGAATATTCAGTAGAACCAAGTTTTGCTAAACAGGGAATGACTATGTGTAACATTTCTGAGGACCCCTGACATAGGGATGACCACAAGGCCACTGTTCTGTCATCACCGTCCGCAATGACATACAGTTTAATGAAAAGGACCCTATAGAATGATGCTCCTTAATAATATCTGTCAATCGCCGGACAAACAAACAACATGCCGTCAGAATAAGACACTTGATGTTTACTTGAAAGGAGCATGTTTGCTCATCACCATCGCCTTCAAACCCTTTGCAAAGTTCATCATTACTTTGCTAGGCTTCAAATCTTTGGCCTAATTAACTGCATATTGTCCCACTTTGCAGTCTGGACTGATGGAAACTATATCTGGACTGACGGAAGCGGTCTCTGGACTGACGGAAGCGGTTTCTGGACTGACGGAAGCGGTTTCTGAACTGACGGAAACCAGATCTGGACAGATAAAAACAAGTATTCCAGATGGATGGAAATGTGACCGCTTCAGGTCAATCCTATGCGTGAAATGGTTGTTTAGGAAACAAGGGTTAACGTCACATGTTGGATGGATTGTGGACTCCTGGCCGGAAGGCCATTACTGGCCCTGAAGCCTTGCCCCATGGCAAAGACATGGCTTCACAGCGTCCCAACATAAAGCGTATCACCTGTGGAAACATCCGGAAGTTAAAGGTCCCATTTCTGCCAACTAGGTTACCTGTTCCCTCTTCCCTTCTAGTCCCTGCCTCGTGCCATATAATACAGGCATAGAACCAGACCCAAGAAACAGAGGAGCACATCACTGGAGTGCGGTTTTTGTGTGTGTGTGTGTGTGTGTGTGTGTGAGAGAGATCCACATGGGGAAAAACTGTGTGTCCCAGCTCAGGGGTTAGGTTTTACACTTACATTTAGGCATAGCATTAGCCTTTACTTTCAGGTTTAGGCATTACCAGTTAGGTTTAGGGTCAGGCATTAAGGCCTGTCATTTCTTTATTCTACCTGTAGGCCATATTGCAGCCCTCTTCAGACTCCCTCCCCCACCAGTCCCATTTGCCTCGGGCACAATTGTGACCTTCCACTTTGCATTGGACTTCCGAGGTTCTAATTGTCTTCCATGTGTGTTAAGCCCTAACACTAGCAGTGAAGGGGTTATGAATACAACATGAGTATTCAAATCAAGAGGGACATACAGTTCAGTAATCTGGATGCATGTTAAAGGACAAATACAGGCCGGTATATTGGATACATATTAAAGGACAAAAACAGGTGACTACACCGGATACAGGAGAGTATACTACAGTTTTAAAGTACAAATAGTTCAGGGTTATATCAACCACAATGCTCTCCACTGGCCTCTGTCTCACACTCCCTTCTCTCCTCAATTCATCCACCAAACCCGCCTAGACCTGAAATTTCCATCACCATCAATCACTCTGCCTTTCATTTTCGTTGCAGTCATTTACCAGGCGCCCTCGCTCACCGCGACTAACTGTCACTGCGTTCGTTGTCAATCCAATAATAGTAAGTACATTTCAGTCAGTGAAGTAGCAATACAGTCCCTCGGTCTCTAAACTCATCCTCAGTTTGCTGTTGCTTAACATGAACATGTTGTTACGGCAAATCACCTAAAACCACAAAACCAAACTACGGCCTAATGTGTGAACAAGGCCACCTAAACAAAACCACTTGGTGACTGAGCAGGGCAGGGATTCTATGGGATGTTTTTTCTGGCCCGTATCAGTACTGTGGGTTGGAGTACAACACACAAAGGGAGGAATAGAAAGTTAAGAGGATGAGGAGAAATGAATGTGGGATCTGTGACACTGAGGCCTCAGGACATCAAGCCACAGACCTGTATCATTTCATGTCTTATTTCAACTGACCATTCAGTCATTTTCACTGCAGCCATAGCGGAGAGTTGGAGACACAGGGAGAGAAAGGGAGTATCCCTAGCCAACACATCTGTATAAGTTTAAAACCTTGGGTCACTCTGAAGACAGTCACAGGAATTGTTTACAGTGTTCCCTCCAGAAGTACATTACAATTCTGTCAGGACATACAGTAATAACTATATCTCCAGCCTATACACACACACTTATTTCTCTACCCAGAAATCCATGTTCCCCATCCTATAATCCTAAACCCAACCCTATTCTAACCAATGACATAACCAGCCCTAATGCCTAACCTTGACCCATTATACCTAAACTTAACAGTAGCTCCAATTCTGACACTAACTTTAATTGTACGTTTTACCGTAACCCAAACCACTTAGCCGGAAACAAACCTTTCCCAAATAAGGAGCCACCAAGAAACTTTGTGTGGGACCTGGATCACACACACAAACAAACCACAAATAAACATGCACATGTAAAATTCTGTAAAAATGTTTAAACATTCTATCTCCAGTCGACGGTGAAGCGACGGTGAAGATCTCCAGGCCTGCGTGCCCAGAGCTCTCTGTCCAGTCAGTCGAGTCCTCAATGGTAAACACCAATCAGAGAAATGGTTCCACCTCAGACTAGAATTAGCTGCGGTTCTACGGTTGTCTGGGCTGAGCGTGGGCCTGGGTTACCGCGAGCTGTTTGGGTGAGATGCAGTGTACCATAGTGCAATTTGTTTGGAGACAGGCGACAGGTTACGTACACAACACCGCAATGTACACCAGGAAATAGGCTGACATTCTTTGATGTGACATAGATTTTTGCATTGCTAGGTTTTCATTTACAAAGCACTTTCACAAACATTCCCCCCGTACATAACATCATTCACAACCTTTGGGAATATTGAGTTACCACGCCTGGTCTCAGGAATGACTAACCATACGAGAAGATTAACTCTATTGTACAGAACTCTCCTAACCTGTGTAAATACATAGTGCACGATGGCATGAATGAAAACACTGTCCAATTGTTGCCAAACAAAAAAATGAGCTTGGTGCTGTTGACAAGGGCAAGCGGGTAGGGCAGTTGTTAAATGTGGGTTTTGAAATGGGCTCCTTTCATTGTAGATGTTCGGCTGATGAGCCCATCACCTCTACAGAAGACTCAATAGTGAATACTGGCATCCCAGAACCACTTCGCTCTGCACCTGCCGCCTCGCTTGCTCGTGTCCATGCTCACTCTGAGGCCCTACCGGGGTCTTCTCTCTCCAGGCGGAGCCACTGGCATTCTCTTTCAAAAGTCTCTGATGTCGCTTTGATGGATGGGCTGAATACATTATACCACTTGATGTTTCTGAGCTTCAGTTAGCCTCCTCAGGGAAAATCATCTTCGTTTAGCCTCCTCAGGGAAAATCAGCTTTGGTTAGCTTCCTCAGAAACAATCAGTTTCATTTAGCCTCCTCAGAGACAATCAGCTTCAGTTAGCCTCCTCAGGGATAATCATCTTCGGTTAGCCTCCTCCGGGAAAATCAGCTTCGGTTAGCCTCCTCAGAAACAATTTGTTTCAGTTAGCCTCCTCAGAGACAATCAGTTTCAGTTAGCCTCCTCAGAGACAATCAGCTTCAGTTAGCCTCCTCAGAGACAATCAGTT